>KB665398.1:2735869-2893862 GCA_000349065.1 Anopheles quadriannulatus
ATTATATCGGCTCCTCCATTGTCCTTCCACATATACGGGGCCAAGTATCCTTCTGAGCATCTTCCTCTCGACCGCGGCTAATTTTCAGCCTAGATTATTTTAGCTAGAAAACTAGAATTATATTCGAGTATCTGCTCCAAAAAATGTCAAAATAACGTGATATTTTCATTTATCCTAAAGTGAATTAGAGAGAACAGGTGATGGAATCTTGAATCCAAAAGTATTTATTTTTTTTTCTTTATTTTTATAGAGACTTTGAGCCGGTTAGCATCATTAGCCTCTTTTAATCATTTAATCAATTCAATACTTAAAAACTAACATTGTTATTTGCAAGCCATTTGTGGCTTGCAAATTACCTTATGCCGGGAAGTCTCGGTTAACTTAAAGCTATTATCTGTTGATTTTATTAAAAAAAGTGTCTGTTTCAAACGTGGTTTTGGTTAGAGTTCTTTATAAAGGTTAGTAGTATGGAGGAATTTAAAAAGTTTACGCTGGCAATCACTGTCTGGTGAGAGGATGGTATCGACGCTGTGGTCCAATTTGCAGGTGATGCGTTCCCCAGTATAACCATGGCATTCGGTTATGATGTGACGGACGGTGATGTTCACGCCACAGAAACGGCATAGTGGTGGGCTTCTTTTTTTTTTCTATAAAAAGGTGTGAGTGAGCCGGGTGTGTCCAATCCGAAGTCATGATAGAATTCTCTGGTCTTGGTGTGATGGATGGTCTTTCCATGAGTATTATGGCAGCAGGCCGGGTTATTATGTCATGCGTTGGCTAGTCGCTATTTCGTATTTCGTTTCCCTGAATACCTGTGTGATTAGGAATCCAGCAGAATGTGACTTGGGGTGAGTTCGATGTATTGCATAGTTGTTGGATGTGCGGGTCGCGGGTGGTTCCAGATGCAAGTGCTTGAAGGACACTTGCACTGTCTATGAAGATCATGTTGGGTTTGTCTCTGCGTAGGCCTTCAGCTGCAGCTGCAATAACCAGGACTATTGCTTCTGCGGTGAAGATTGAGGTATGGTCTGGTAGTCGTATGGCGCTATTGTCGATGCTGGAGTAGATTCTACAGCCGGAACCGGAACCGTTTGTACTGATCCGTCTGTAAAATGGAGATGGTGGTTATGGTATTTTTGCTGTACAAGTTCAGCAAAATGACGACTAGCAGTGACACTATTGCAACCAGCCCGAAGCTGATTTTTGATGGTCCAGCCTATTTGTGGTGGGCGGCAGTATTAGGGACGACAAAAGATTTGAATGAATTTGTTGACTGAGCAGAGTGTTTGTTGTGTTAGCGTGGTGAAATCGGCGATTTCCCTTTGGATATGATATGAAGATGTTTTTCTCCATCATTCGTCCTGCAGCTACTACTATCAGATGATCTCATAGCATGTTTTTTATAACCAAATTTGAACGTCTGTTTTTGACAAACAATTAAACAATTAAAATCATTCTTAAAATCGTCATTCAGAAGCAGGAGCGATAAAAGTCAGCCTTCCAGATACATACATCTTGGGATAAGCCCACCTGTCTACAATACTCACTTTGATTTGAGCTGCTCGGAAACTGCTATACAATGCAAACAGCTTACAGGCTGGTATTTCAGTCTACGATCTTAAAAGGAAAAAGGGCGTAGACGTATTTTTAAACAAAATGATTATGAAAATGGTTGTTTGAACTGAATATGCATAGTTGATAAAATGCTACTCCTAAACTAAAACATTTCAAGCAATTTGTCTTCAATGAAGACATTCCCCTATTTAGATATTATTTTTCCTGCTATCTTCTGTATTGAAAAGTATATTTTAAAATGCTCGAATGCTCTTGCATAATGCTAAAACATTTGAATTTGTTTCCTCTTTAAAATACATCAACATCGACCAATACACCAGCACTATTCCACTATATTAAATGTAATATAAATGATTTATTATGTGTATCTTCTTTACCTTCTACATCCCTATAAGCTATCAGTACCTGGACGGAGAGATGGTGGAAATTTTTCGCCAAAGAATGAACTTCACCATCAAATATCTCGAGCTAAACTACCAAGAGTCGGTCGGCTTCATTTCATCGAACGGCAGCATCGGTGGATCGCTGAAGATGCTCGAGGAAAACACGATCGATCTAGCGGCCAACTCGCGCTCGATCATGCAGCACCCCATGCGCAACCTACAGTACGTGCACTTCCTGTGCCCCATCCGGCTGGTGTTTGTGGTCCCGTTCAACTATTTCGCCAATCGCTACAAGATGGTCTTCTTCCATGCCTTCTCGCTGCAAATGTACTTCACGAACATTGCCATGGCCGTGCTCATACCGTCCCTGCTGCTGGTGCTGATGCGCCGAGACTTTTCCGTACCCGCGTACGCAAAGGAGTCGTTTCGCGTTCTGGCGATTGTGTTTGCGTGCAGCGTCGCCTTGCCACGGAACACGCGCCATCGCCTGGTGCTGATGGGGTTGATGTTTTACAGCATCGTGGCCTACTCCGCCTGGCAGGGCATTACGATCGTGCAGCTAAACCAGGACGACGAAAAGCTGCGCAACATACAAACGCTCGAGGAGCTGGCCGAAACGGACCTGGACCTGAAGGCCATCGTCACGTTCGGCAATGCGATTCGCGGCAAGGCGTGGAATGGGAGCGATGTGCGGGGCCGCATAGCAGCGCGGCTCGATGTACAGTGGACGCCGTCCAACATCAGCATCATACCGGAGGTGGCGGACAATCGTACAACCGCGGTGCCGATCATAGAGTACTTTGTGGAGGTAGTGCGATCGCGCTACTTCGACCCGGTGCGCAAGCGCAGCAAGGTGTACTTCATCCATGAGCCGTTCATCGAGTACCTGACCGCGATGGCACTGCCGAAGAACTCGCCACTGTTTCCCACCATCCGACGGCTGACGATGAGCTGTCTCGAGAATGGAATCGTGAACTTTCAGCTATCGCTCATACGGCACAAGGGCGTGCTGCTGCAGATCGCCCAGAATCGCAACAGAACTTTGCGCGACGAACCGCCGGCCAGAAAGGTGAACCTGTTCAACATGCGCTTCGTGTTTTTCGTGTATCTGGTAATGAATGGAGGGGCCATTTTGGTGTTCTTTTTCGAACTAGCTTACCATCGCCATCAGAAGAAGCGCAATACATTGCGCAGAAATCGACGGCGGGCACGGGCTAGACGTTCTTCGATTATATGGCCATACATTGAGTAACGGGGAAATTCATACTAGTGGTGGAAGCTACAGATTGGATAAGTGAATCCACTCCAACTCCGACATACTTAATCCGAATCCGACTACTCCGAACGAATGCAGATCCAATTGGCTCCGAATGAAACCGAATTACTCCGCTCCAATTCAAATGTTTGCTATTGAATCCGTTTCACTACCATTCTTGATTCGTAGAGAAAAGTACTCATATTACAAAAGCATGTTATCAGGCAATCCTAGCGTCTAGCTACTAACATTGCTGCCTTGATAGCTACCGCCCATTTTGCTCATCACTAATTCCCACCAACACTAATTGATTGCCGCTACATCAAAAGTATTAAAATATTTTTGTTCTTTTTTACCAAATCTTCTACACATTTATCTTTGGAAAAGTATTGGAAAAATCATATTTAAAATAAAATAATCCTCGAGAAGCCATGCGTAACGCCTGACAGTAAAATCTCACTCATGTGTCTTAGCTTAATGGAGGCGCCTAGTGGTTTGATGAAAAATACTGTAACATGAATTCTTGACAGAACAGGTAACATAGAAAAAGAAAAAAACAAATGATTTTTTTTATTTCAATTATAAATACAATTGCGGTGAGAAGAACAATCCTGTAAGCAAAACAGGATCTTTTTCTCCATTTAATATTTGTATGAAAGAAAATAACTGAAGTTTCAATACATAGAAGGAATTCCAATAATAAAACTAATTTAAAAACATATTAAATAAATGACTAAAAAAAAATATTTTTATGAGTTTAAGTATCAGAAGCGATGAAAACTATTTTTAAAAGCTATTAATTTAAATATCATGTTTTAATTTGTAATTTAACCAATTGCAATCGAAGATTAAAATATTACTAAAAATGTATGTACATGGAAAACTTTATAATGCCATGTATGTAGTTAAGCTCATTTTAGATTATTTAGTCTGCGATTTTTGTCACTGTGTTTTTAAATAAAAAAGCCTTCACAAAACTCTTTTTATTCTGAAGTTTCATAAAATGGAATAAAAATCACTTTTTAAGAAACGTTATCAATTTTCCTACTGAACTTGTTCACAACTAAATGAAACCATATTTTAATGTGATTAATATACTTATTTATATTTTGTAGTGTGCAACAATTAAACAACATTTAAAAAATGTTGTGAAAATATACTTGTTGTAAAAAAACCGATTTAGCTATTTTTGGCCTTCTCATTCTTGAGAAAACAGCAGTAACAATTTCAAAGAATGAGATTAAATTTTTAAAAACCAATTGATGCAATCTCATCAGCTCATGAAATCAATTTATTACAACATTTCAAATAAAAAGGAACAAGTACTGGGCGTCTCCATTGCATCGCTCGTGCATTGCTTCGGCAGTGAGTTACTCATTAAACTTCCGTTGCCATCGTTACCAGAAAAAGAGCTCTCTCGCACTTACGCTCTCAATAGTAAACACTCTCCCAGCATTGAGACGATGTGAACGCGCGCTCCAACGCAAACAAAAGCGTACAAACGGTGCTGGTGCCAATCGTTAACAGACGCAACGACGCACAGGTTTCACCCACTTGTTGAACAGGAGAGTTTCGGCCGACCAATTTGGCCTTTTCATCCGGATACACGGTACACGTTACGGTGGCAGCAAAAGTCGTTAACCATAATCTACCGACACGCCGTTGTGTGAGGGTGTGCTTAAGTGTGCAAGTGAGTTACATTTGAAAGTGATTTGTTGGAAGGCAGCGAATACGTTTTTCTGTTTAAATTACAACAGGCAAACAAGTACAACAACCATCTGCTACAATATGTTATCGATGGATAAGCGCCACAGTCGTGTAGTTGTCGCGATGGTTGTGTACATTTCCCTGTTCCTCGACAACATGCTGCTCACAGTGATTGGTAAGTGGTGGTTAAAGTTAATGAAAAGAAAAACCCCCTCTCTAACTGGCTAGCTTCATTTTTTCGCCTGCTTTTAGTTCCCATCCTTCCCGACTATCTGGTGCAGTTTCACGCGACCGTGCCGGCGAGCGTCATCTACAAAAACTTCAGCCTCCACTACGTGCCGAAGCTGATCGGTGCGGTTAGCGACGGGGCGGTCATCGTGCAGCCCACCAGCCCGCCCACCGATCAAACGATTGAGCAGGAGAACGGCTCCATCGGCATCCTGCTCGGGGTGAAAGCGCTCGTGCAGCTGGTAGCGAACCCGCTGGTCGGCAACGGAACCGCCCGCTTCGGCTACCGCATTCCGATCACGTTCGGCACCGTGAATCTGCTGCTGGCGTCGCTGATCTTTGGCTTCGGCACGTCCTACACCTCCCTGTTTGTGGCCCGTGCCATCCACGGACTCGGGTCGGCCTGCATTGGCGTGTGCGGGATGAGCCTGGTCGCGCAGCTCTACACCGCCGAACCGGACCGCCGGTCGAAGGTGATGGGCACGGTGCTCGGCGCGATGGCGGTCGGTGTGCTGGTGGGCTATCCGTTCGGTGGCATTGCGTACGCAATGGCCGGCAAGGCAGCACCCTTTCACGTGCTCGCCGTCCTGTGCGTGGCCAATCTGGTGCTGCAGTACTTCCAGCTGGATCTCAGCCCGTTCCGCCCCATCCATCCGTCCGGCCTGGCGCGGGATTCATCCTCCACCAACACGACGGCGAGGCGCGCGACATGGTGGCCACTGCTCAGCAACCCACTGATCCTGATGGTGGTCGGTGGCATCTGGATCTCGACCTCCGCCATGGCCATCCTGGAGCCGTGTCTGCCCATCTGGATGATCAGCCAGCTGCATCCCAAGAAGTGGCAGCTCGGCACCGTTTTCATCCCCGACTCGATCGGGTACTGGGTGGGGACGAACTTTTTCGGCTCGGTCGCCTATCGGTTCGGACAGATTCGGGTAGCGGTCGTCGCGCTGGTGCTGGTGGGCAGCTCGTGCATTCTGCTGCCCTCCGCCAACACGGTGGCGGGTCTGCTGTTGCCCCATCTGAGCCTCGGGCTGGGGATTGGGGTGGTGGATGCGGCGCTAGTGCCACTGCTCGCCACGCTGGTCGACGGGCAGCTCGGAGGGCCGACCGAGGACAGCGATGGGCAGCTCAGTCCGGAAGGGGCACCGGGCGGCGAGCACGGCTATGGGGCGGTGTATGCGATCCAACAGATAGCGGTCAGTGTGGCTTACTCGCTCGCACCGATTGTGGGCGGTGAGCTAGTGCCCGTTATCGGGTTTGCCACGGTTTTACGCGCCCTCGGCACACTGAACTTGCTGTACGTGGTGCTGCTCGCCTGTTCCTCTAGCCTGCGAAGTGGGGGAACAGGGACGGCACTGCTTCCCGGCAGCTGCAGCAAACAGACCGCTCTACCGCTTGCCAACAGTGAGCCGACGACGTATAGGCGCTTTTACAACAGTGTTGAGTAAAAGGGGAAGACAGGGTGGGGCGATCAATCGTGCGTGAAATGGAATTAGTCTTTATCTCGTGCCAGCCAGACGCTGTCGATACTTTAAGCCCGTTCAATAAGGCCACCGTCCACGATTGAACGAACGATTGGGACCATTCGGCGGAGCCCTTAATCTTTAAAATATACACAGTGAGTTGTGAATGTACGTGTGTGTGTGTGTGTGCGTGTCATCTCCTACCGTATTTAAACCTCGTAAAAATATAAAGCAAAAATTAAAAAACGTAACAAAACCGCGCTCGAACGTGATAAGTGCTTGAGTGCTTTTTTTTCTCGATATCTTTAGTTATCGTGTGAAAGTGAACTGCTGTTTGCGTTTTGATGAAATGGGTTGTTGAGTGGACTGTTCATATTTTAAGATAAAGCAACTTCATCCATCACTTATCACGCTTGCACCACTTACAGTGGTCGGCAAGATATAGTGTCCACTACTTACAATTTTACATTATTTTTACAATTTTTTGTTGTGAAAAATTAAGTTATTGTACTGTTTTAGTTTTTTAACCATTGGTCGTTTTATGCTTGTAAATCTGCAGTACCAAATCGTGACGAAAATGAGAAGTTTGCTTAAAGAAAACATAATTTTTTGAAAATTTATCAAAATGAATGTGACAAAATAATGTGCCCATTTTAATTGTTTTATAAATTTTTTTTTAACAATCTATAACACCAATCCAATCATTTGTTTGCATTCTTATGGCATTCCAGTCTTTTTTTAGCTTCTTTGACGTGCGTTTTTATAAAATTTTAAAAGGTTTATCTAGTTCTGAATCTAGTTTTTGCAGCTGGTTCTTCTCAAGCGTTATCCAAAGTTTTGAATTAAAATGTATTTGTTTGTTAACACTAAGATTTAGACTTTGAGGAGGACATTCAAGGTGTTTTATTCCATACCAGTTGGAACAATGAGCAAAATGCAAAATGTAATGAACTCCACGAGATTTTCACCGACGAAAACAATGAACATATCCGTGGTAGCTTGATTCTCATTGCTGATACTCAATGAAAGTGCGTCATGACATGCCGAACGTGACATGCGAATTCCTGCGAGAAAACATGCTCATTATGTGTCTTGAAACCACTCGCAAGCACCGTATATCTCCCATGACCATTGCGATGATCACGGACTGAAAATGTCGCGACCAAATGACTGACCAAGAGTTGATTGCACACAATGTCACCAAGCATGTGATGGTCGCACCAACTGTTTAAGTCTCACCTCTGATCATCACAATAGAGCTCGTGACTCTGACATGATTTTGTTTCAGTCGGAATTTGTCATGACTATGTCAGTGACATTTTGCAGAACTGATACACAGTAAAAAAAGTCATGACATAGTGACTGACCAAGTGATGGTCGTAAAAATGTCGCACATTTTTTATTCAATCGAATCGAATAATACTTCTTGAATGGCCCCCACATAGTCTTTATTCTGATCTCATGAAGATTCAGTGTGAGATTTTCGATGCAAGTGGTGAAAATGGCATGATTAGGAAAAACAAATATGTTATTGCTCTTGGGAAGAATCAATGCCTTTATTTTGTCACAGTGAATTTTCACAACAAAAAAATGGAAAAAATTAACATTGAAAGTAGTAGGCACTTAATTTTGCTCACCACTGTACCACTCGCCAATCTCGGCGAAATCACAAAGATAAAAAAAAATCGCATAGGAAATTTATTTCTGCTGTTGAAAGTATTGGAGATAATTATAGCAACTGAACCATTAATATTTAAAAAAAATATGGTTTATATGTAATTATTGTTATTTCATTTCAATGATAAAACTCACAGTTTTTGTTACAGTATTGTTGAGAAGATGTAGCAAAAAAGTATCCCAAACGCATTTAAACTCCCATAATAGCCCACCATTTTGGATAAAAATGCAACGCTTTATAACATACACCTGTTAGTGAAGGGAGCATAATTTAATTTTATTTAAACGCGATTTTCCATTGCTAGCATTAGCACAGACGATGAAAACGAACGCAAATACAGCGGCACTAACAATGTAACCATTGTGCGATACATACAAACGAAAACAAATAAACTTTAAAGGCATATAATAACATCAAATCAATGGTTGTCATTTTAAACTTGATTTTCTTAAACAACTAGATTCACTGCACTATTGACTGAATATTGCAAATAAAGGAACCACTGCCACAGCTCACAGACACTGCACCAGGCACTGGAATACGAAGGAGTCGTGCTGGCGGAAAATGTCCCTAAATTTGGCCCTCTGGCTCCCGTTCGGTTCGAGGCGCGCGTAGAAATCCTTGGCCGAGAGGATGAAATTGTTCACTTCCCGCTCGTTCAGCTGCTGGTAGGAGGGTAGCGAAAGCACCTCCGGCAGCAGCTTGATCAGGTGCTGGTTTAGCGAGGCCGAAAGAAAGATGACCGTCAGGCACCAGACGGACTTGTTCACCTGCGGAAAGGACAGGAAGTTGGGCAGCGAGCAGAGCAACCATTCTTGCAGCAGCGCCAGGTAGGACGAATCGATCGCCGATCGGAACAGCTGATACGTGACGCTCGCAATAATGTCCGGGTTCGGTTGGTTCAGCATCAGCTCCTTGAACACCTTCGTCAGTATCTCGTTGGGCGGGAGCAGGTCGCGTATCAGCTGGCACAGCACCTCGCCAAACACCTTCGCGCCGAGCGGGGTGGTGGTGCGTATTTTCGCAAACAGTATCTCTATCTTGTCGATCTGCTGCACTATGATGTCCGGCTCGTCCTGCACGATGCCGTTGCAGCGTTCCGTGCTCTCGAGCTGCTCGTTGCAGCTGCGATAGATGCAGGTGACCAGCAGCTTGAGGGCGGACAGCGAAAACATCTCGTTGTCGATTTTCACCAGATCGATCGCAAGCTTTTCGATCTTTTCGTGCAGCGCGCGCGGCACTCGATCGGTGACGATTAGACGCTCCAAACCCTGCGCGGATGAAAAACCAACGGAGTGAATTTCAAATGGGCAGTGCAGGTACTTGCCACCCTTTTGCTCGCTACTTACGTTCAAGATGCACAGATAAATCTCCAAATTAGTGGTCCGTTTCAGTATGTTGTTGGCGGAAATGATACTGTTCGACAGCAGGTTGCAGTCCGGCACGAACCGGGACGTGTGCTCGATCAGGTAAAAGTTCAGCGCCCAAACCAGCTTCGTGTGCAGATCGCTGAAGGCGCCCGAGCTTTCCTCGATGATGCCGTGCTTGACGATATAGTTCACAATCACGTTGCGCAGCAGGTGCAGCTCGTCGTTCAGCGCACCGATCGATGAGTTGGTTTTGATCAGACACTCCAGCAGACAGATGAGCCCCTGCAGCGTTGCATTGCGGATGTACAGCTGGGTGCTTTTCAGATACGTCGGAATGATGGTGCACAGGTGCGTCAGATCGGCCATCGTCGGCACGAGCAGGGCCGCCAGGCGACACAGCAGGTAAATGATGTGCTGTTCCAGAATAGATAAAGGTGGGAATAAAACACGTAGCAAAGGAGATGAAACGAAAGTGTCCAATTGATCAAGCGTACCTGCTGCGACAGTGTATCTTCCATCGGGACGCGCTCCTGCAGCTTCAGCAGCAGCTGGTTGAGCCAAAAGATTTGCTCCCGATTGTCGACCATTTCGCAAAAGTTGACCAAGTGTGGCAGCACCAGCGCAGGATCGTCCTCGATCAGCTGCTTCAGCACGTCGTAGATCAGCTGCATCGAGCTCGCGCTGTCGATGTTAATTTTCTCCACAAAGTGGCGCTTGTTGCGGACGACCAACGATTCCACCGGCAGGCTGTTGTTGCCTCCCGCCTGCGCTGTCGTCCGCTCGATCAGCTCCCAGAAGTAGTCGAGCGACAGCTGATTCTGATCAAAGCGCACCGTGCCGATGCTGCTGTCGTCCAGCGAGTACAGATCGTCCGTACCGGTAATGAGCAGCCGGCGCTCTAGGTTGGGCTGATAGAACACGTTGCTCAGCGGAATGTAGAGCTGTACGTTGTGGAGCTTTTTGAGTCTACAAAAATGAGGCAAGATCAAGTCATTATTCTGCAGCATGTGTGTGTGTGTGTGTTTGGGGGGAAATAAGCTCGAGCATTCTGCATACCCAATAGTGTCACATTTTATGTTGGGATTGCGCGTAGTATGATGAAACTTGCCCTCCCGAAAGCCAATCCATGGATAGCGGTAGCACGCTAGCAGCAGCGACATTACAGCCTGCAGGCACATGTTTTTGATTTCCCGCTGCTCGACCAGGCTCACGAAAATGGGATCCTCCGAGCGGTTCAGCAGCACCATCAGTGACATAAACAGCTCCTCGAACTGCTGGCGCGACGAGAACCCGAACACGTTTGCTCTAGAAAAAGGATAAACACACAAAGCACATTACTAAATGATACAAAAACAAGAATCACTTGTTTGCCACTCACCTTTTTAAAAACAGTTCCAACAGCTCAACGTCATACAAATGTTCGATCGGTACGGCCGGTAGCTTCGGCGTGCCACCACCTTCCAGTGCGTCCAGCGAGGTGTAGCAATCGTACAATTCGTACGGCGTCAATGCGTAGGGATAGAATCGATCCAACTTCAGCAGCGGTATGGCGATCGATTCCACCAACGACACGACACCCTCACTCATGGTTAGGTTTTTCGCCATCGCGCCCGGATCGGACACAAATTCCGCTATAACGATCGCTTGCAGGTAAACTTCCATCGCATCGGCATGCTCTGCTGCTAGAAAGCGCTCAAATGCAGCCGGTAAAGGTCGGCGGGCCAACAGTTGCTCGTCTAGCAGGGATCCTTCGATTAGCCTGTACATGAGTTTGATGTACTGATCCACATCTTCACGGTATCGATCGTTTTGGTTCAACTCGTTCCAAAGATAGCGCTGGTGTACGATCGTCCCAATGCAGCGCAGATACAGCTCGCGGTGCGTAACGTTTTGGGCCGGCTCTTGTTCCACAGCGCGCGCACAGACGCCGCCGAACGAGAGCAGTGTTTCGAAAAAGTTCGACTTGAGCAGATGCTCTTTTACGAAGCGATCGATAAGCTTGCCCTCGATGTAGAACAGGCACAGGTGCTCCAGTCGCTTCAGATATTCGAGGAAACATATTACCGACTCGGCACACTGTCTCGTCGCGACCGTATCGTCCGGCTTCTGTTTCGCTTCGGCTAGCTTTCGCATCAGCACGATGAGGGTCACCTTCAGCATCGGGTGCACCTTCAGGTAGTTTAGGTGCGGATTGAACTGCACGCAATCGGTGCGGAAACCATGGAACATGCTCTCGAACGCCACCAAAATGATGTCACGCAGCAGCCGCACGTTGAGCGAACCGCTCGAGAGCAGGTTGATCAGCTTGCTTTCGGATTTGATTTCGTGCAGCATTTTAGCAATGTGGCGCGGTTTCGTGTACGAGGTGCCGGCGCAGTGGTACGCTACCTGCCGCAGGAACCACGCCTCATCGACGGGCAGATCCTTCAGCGCGGCCGTATCGATGGTTGGCAGGGCCGATGGCAAGCACTCGTCCGGAACGCTCTCGTAGTATTGCTTCAGCTGCGAGAGCGTTTTGAACAGCTTCGGGAACTTCCGCCTGCAGTCACCGTTGAAGCGAGAGTACAGATGGTGAAAATCACCCGCCGGCAGCACGGTCAGCACGGCGCTATCCTTCAGCCCGGCCGCACCGAGCTGCACCAGCGCGCCCAGCTTGTGGTCGAGAATGAGGGCAGCGTTGCGCGAAGTCACTATGTTGACCGTGGCGAGCAGATCGGTTAACCGGCTGCACATGAGCGGGAGCGTCGTGAGCGGTGCCTTTTCCAGCAGCGTACGCTGAACGCCGGACAGCTTGCCTTCCACGGCTGTCATGATGGTTTTGACAATTTGCTTGGAAAATTCCTCATCCGCAATGTGGCACAGCAGCAGCGGTTGGAACTGGTCGGACAGGAGGGCCGTTTCGCTGGCCAGTAGAGCCGACACCTCGCTGCGTGGCCATTTCAACTCGTTCGGTTTGTGTTCCAGCAGCGTCTCGATGAGTACGGTGACCATGCGATCGTTTCGCACGTTGTACTCCTCGTTACGAATCAACGACAGCATTAGCTCCAGATCGAACCCGTGCTTTAACAGCAGCTCACACAGCCGGCGGGCAACGGGTGCCGGCAGGCTGCGCCATCGGATCAACTCCAGTGGCATCTGTTCCGCCAGTGCGCGGCTCACGTCAGCGCTACCAGTCGCGCGGTTCAGCGTACCAATGAACCGCTCGATGACATCGTACGTGAACTGAACCGTCTCTCGCGGCGGGTTGTACGTGACGCTCAGCTCGTCCAGCACGGTGAAACACTCGCCAAGATAGCGGACCAATATTTTAGCCAAGCTTTGAGCCGCCGGTTGAACGACGTCTTCCGTAGATCGCGCTGTATCGCTTTCGCGCTCTTTTCCTTCCTCACTCTCGAGCGCCGTTTGTTGCTTGTGGAGATACAATCCAACGTGGTTCAACAGATAGCTTTCCTCCGTTTGCTGAAACACTTGGCTCAAAATCAATTCACCGTACGTGATTTTCTGCAGCGATTTCCACGACTCGCTCACGATCGTGGTGTAAAATATCTCCACAAAGCGAAGCACCACCTTGCTCTCCAGCAGCTGGTTGCGGCCGAAGCATTCAAACAACCGCCGCACGATAAAGTAGTCCGCGTTGCATTGCATCACCAGTTTCCCATCCCCCAGCACCTGCAGCAGAGCGGCCAGCACGTCCGCCTCGCAGTTTGCCGCCTGCGTACCGTCGCCGTCGTGCAGCCGCTCGCTGTACATAATCATCGGCACGATGCGGTACGCGTCCAGCTCGTCCGGGAACTTTATCAACATGTTCAGCACCACCTCCTTCTGCGTGCTGCATTCCGCTGCCTCCAGCACCTTCGGCAGCGCGCTGCTCCGGCTCAGCCGCAGCAGAAATACCTCGTGCGAAAGCGCCTGCACCGAGGCGATGGCCGTCCGGCGTATCACATTGTTTGCCAGCAGGTTGTCGCAAATGTTGATAATCTTTGGGATCGTTACCAGCGGTTGCTCCCGCACCAGCCCGCTCAGCTGAAAGAGAAACCGCACCACCTGCCGCACCAGCTCCTCGGAATCGTCGATCGTGCTGCGTTCGATCGATTCGATGTGCTTGAAGATCGACTCCACGAACACGTTGCTAGCGTCGAGCAGCTGGTAGTTGATGTTAAAGTCCAGCAGCTGGCAGAGCAGCTGCAAAATGCTCGCCTGCACCGTCGGGCGCTGTTTGGTGAACAGCTTCAGGCACGTTATTACCAGCGGTTCGAACAGCTTCACGAACGCACCGATTTCCGGCGTGATCGGTTTCGCTTTGGTTTTGCAAAAGTCGTAGTACCGGGCGAAGAACTCCTCCGACGCTACCGCGTTCGGCGATTCCGCCAGCGATGCCTGGCGGAAGTATGTCACCTCCGCCGTGCGGTTCGTGTAATTTGCGTGAAACACGAATCGCAGCAAAAATCGCGCACACCGCACACAGTGGTCGGGTTCGAGGGGCAGGAACGTTTGCAAGTAGCGCAGCACTTCCTCCACAAACTTCATACCGTTTGTCATGGCGGAGAGGGATTTCAGTTCCAGCAGCGTCCACAGTGCTTCGGTCGCTGCCCGCAGACAGTCGAACAGCTTCTGGCCCGATTCGGCATTGATCGAGATGCGGTAGCTTTCCATCGAGCAGCGCACCTGCTGGTACAGCTTCATGTACGCGTGATCGCTGCCGAAATACCCGAAGCAGTTGATTTGCTGCAGTTCTTTGGTGTTCATGAAGATGTCCGCCTTTTGTGTCCGGTTCATGACCAGCGGGACGGTGTTGGTGTACACGTGATGGTAGATGTTGAGCAGCTTCAGCAGGTGGATGATGAATTTGTTCATCGATTCACCGTCTGTTACCGCGTTTGTGGTGCTGCTTGATAAAACAGCTAAAAAGAGGTGAAATGAAAACGTAATCGTGCCTCATTTAGATTATCATACAAATCTATAAGTCTCACCAACAATCATCTGGGAACATATCCACAGCAGATCCGCGTGCACGGTAAGATCCAGAACGGTGCTATTCATCCCCAGCAGCAAGCTCAACAACACGCTAACCAGATTGTACTCGTTCCACAGGTCGACAAAATCGAAAACGTCGTATTTTTCCATAAATATGCGTACAAAATGAATTATACCAGACTGTAACGAAAAAAAATACAATTACAAATATCTCTTTCACAATCCTCGCTTCATTTTGCCATACCTGAAGATTTTTGTCTCCAATTTTCAGCAACAGATTGCTAATCCGGTACATTACACGGCACACCGTACTGTAGTCTGGCACTGTTTCGCCCATGTTTGTCCTACCCTGCCGACGACGATCAAACGGTGCAGCGAACGTACCGAGCACAAATTGATCCACAAAATCGCCAACAACCGATGGTTTGGTTTGGCGATTTGACTTCTGTCGCACGGAGGAATCGTTCCACGCGCTACACTCCAGAAAGTGAAGCAATCGTTCGCCCGCATGATTGCGCACGCGGAGATCGCCATCGCTCAAACCGACCAAAAGTTGATCGAGCACCTGGTCGCGCAGCTGGTCGCCCTGGTAGCCGTGCGCTTTGATACAACCGTAGTCCAGCTGAACGATCAAATCAAACAGTTTCCACTGCACCAGCCAGTACTTGTTGTGGGACAGCAGCAGCAGACGATCGAGAAGCGTTTTTATGTAGCCCGGTAGGAGATTCGGTGTCGATTTGACCATTAAGCTGTCGTTTAAAAATATATTCCTGCTGGCCAATTGGAATGGAATGGTTGAGGTTGGTTTTTGCACCTTAGCGGCGCGACTGTTGCCGTTCGCAAGGCTTTGGAAGTAGACGTTGAAGAAAAGTTCTACCGACGATAGTGCCTGATTGACGACCGTGTGTATGTCATCCGAAAGGCCCTAAAACATAATGCAAAAGGATATGAGTGTAACTAGTGCTATTTAATTTAATAATTATCATTTTCATATACCTGCACAACAACGTTCAGCAGTTTATGCTCACTCAAGAACGATTGTGTGGCACAGTTTGGTACTTTCGTGCGCAGAAACTCCCGGTAACTGCCGCAGCGATCGACGGCAGCACGCATCAAGTTGCCCACAATCAATTGCACCGTGCCTCGGAGCGTTGGGTCCGGACTGTCGTAAAACAGCAGCACATCGGCGAGCAGCTGCTGCTGGTCCTCGTCCTCCGGTGGCTCCTTGCGGTTCGAAATCGTCATCGCCGTCAGTGCCCTCTGCTCATCCGGCAGGTCGGCCGTCGACGGACGACTGCCCGCTACCCGATGTTCGTTTTTGATGGTAGTTATCACCTTTGGCACGACCAGCAATTCCCGTCTGCGAGCGGGTCCCGGCTGCGGCCCGGTAAGGCTAGCACCCGGGCCCGGTTCGGACTGGGAAAGGATAGCGTCCAGATCGCGGCTTAGCTTTTCGTTGTTGTCGATCGAGAAGTTTTCTTCGATCGATTTCAGCTTCGACTTTAAGCCCTGATCGAGGCTGAGCGACATCGGCGAGAAGTACTCAAAGTAGGTCGCACTGGTACACTCGCCAAAGTGATCCTCCTTCATTTCGAGCAGCTCGGAGCCGACCTCCTCCGGTACCGGCGTGCCGGCATTGGCAGTGTCCGGCTCGTCCTCGCCCGGAGACGCTTGCTGCGAGAGCTCATTTATCGCGTCTTCCAGGTTTAATATTTCCACCACGGCAAACTCCTCCCGGAACGTGTCCTTCTCGAGCGGGAGGGCAAGTAGCTCCGGCTTCATCCGCACACAGGCCGCCACAATCTGCATCGAGAGGCTCTTGACAGACACGCGCACCACTGCATCCGGTATGAGGGCATGCCTGGTGCCGGCAAGCAGAAACCGCGAGCAGATCAATCGTGCCGTAAATTCGAGCAAATTTTGATCGTGGATGGTGCCGATAAATAGTTCCCGCGTGCCTTCGGCACCCAGTTCCTCCACCACCATCGAAGTGCTGAGCGGAACCTCGAGCGTGTCCCGGGACGGTGTCGGTGTTGGTGCAACCGGGACGCCCGGCGCCGGTACGACGGTGATCGGGTCGGTATCGTGCTCCGTTTCCAGCGTCACATCCAGCTCGGCCCGTATTGTCTCGGCGTTCGAGGACATGTGGCTGCTGGCCATCGAGTCCATCGACAGCCGATCGTCCTCCTCCCCGTCGTCCGGCAGCGGTTTGTCGATGGATTTGCGGAAAAACTTCGTGACCGATTCGGCCGCATTCGAGCTGGTGAGCAGCGTGTTGATGAACGATCCGATCGAGTCGGTCGATTTTTGGCTTTTCAGCGACAGTGTGTCGGGTGCGACGGTGCTGGAGCTGTTCGCCCCACTTGCTCCCCCGTCCAGCGGCCCGGAACATTCGAGCTGTAGGGCGGGGGCCGCATCGAGATCCATACTCTTCAGCGAATCCAGCTCAATGTCCGAGGCGGACGCGAGCGAGCGATCGTCTACGGGGAGAGCAAATTTCGTCGGAGTGGAGGTTAGCAACGGCAAGGAACCGGGCCGCAGCAGCACATCGGACCGTGCGTCCGTGCTGGATTTGCGCGACGAAAGCAAACTGTCGCTAGGGTTAATCTTAAAGATGGAGTTTTTCAGCGTCTTGCGCTTGAGCAGCATCCGCCGATGGTCACACTGTTCCGACAGCAGCACCTTCCGCACCGCCGGCTGCACGTTGCCCAGTATCACCAGCAACACCTCCAGCGTGGCGTTGAGGATCGTGTGCGTGCCTTCGCGCAGGAAGTGTAGGCACAGGTCGTACGTTTCGATCGCCTTCTCCACGCTACAGCTGCGCAGCACGATCGGCAGAATCGCCCGGAAGCAACCCATCACGCCGAGCACCGTGTTCGATTGCTGCTGCAGCTGGCCACACTTCAGCAGCTGCTCGATGCACCGGTTGAACGCATTGTTGGCGTAAAAGTCGGCGTTGCGCGATCCCTGCACGAAGGCGAGCATGTTCCGTGCGGCACAGCGCCGTTTGGTGGCACAGTCCGAGCCGATGTCTTCCAGAAACAGTTCTGTCATCTTTAGCACCTCGCCGTCAGTCAGGTAGCCTTCCAGGTGTGTGCAAAACACCTCCGTGAAGCAGCACAAGCCTTCGAGCAGGGCCGGCTCGCGGCGCTTGAAGATGGCAAATATGCACGGGAGCAGATTCTGGGCGTAGGTGCGAGCCTTCCGCTGCCGTATCGTGCCGCAGTAGTGGCCAAATATGGACAGTGCCGTGCGCAGCGAGCGTTCGTTTCCGTTCTTCTTGATTTCGTGGTACAGATCGCGCTGGATGCGAACGATGCTTCCGGCCACCTCGCAGTGCCGCACGATGCGGGACAAGTTCTCTTCCGCCGCCATACGCACGCCCGAGTCGGGCTCTTCGCAAAACTTTAGCAACACCGCCACTGCATTGCTGATGTGCCCTTGGTAGGTGGGTGAGTTTGCTGTGGACGTGCAGGGCCGAACGTTGACGATGGTTTCGCTGATCACACCGAAATGGGCCACCTTTTCCTTGCCGCTGGACGTGTCTGCCAGCTTCAGCGATTCGATCGAACGCTGGAGCGCCCCAAATGGATTTAGCTTATCCATTGCAGGTCCGGTTTGTGACCCCTAGCGAGGGGCGGGATGTGAACCTTAAGCCCGGGCAAGGGCGTTGGTTTTGCAGCGAAAAAAACACGGAATGAAAACTTTTTATCCGCTGTCGATTGTGAGATGAGTCAAGCCTTTTAATACATTTTTTTCACACAGCTGCTCAGCTGTCAACAAAACAAGCTGTTGTTGGTGTTGTTGTTGTTGTTGTTGCTACTGCGGTTGTTGACGTTCTGCTTTTTGGCATGTAAACAAACCGAAATTTAGACGAGCCGGACAAATTAGACGAAAGTTTTAGCATTATTTTTACTTGAATTGTTAATAATTAGAATAATACAATTTATTTCGTTCGAATATTGCAAGCACAATGCATATCATGCTCAGAAAAAAACACTAAACCAAGTAAACAAACGAAACATTGAGAACTCAATACCATAGTGTACACCAAATGAAATGTTGCAATTTCAAATTCAAACATGCAGATTTAATATTTTTCAGTTTAGTTCTAATAAACCATGATTCTACTCAACGGATAATTATATTGATTAGAACAAATCATGTTCTTGATCTCACCAAACTATGTACTTACCCTCCAATCTTCATAATAAATGAGTAAATGTATAATGTTATCATATTTCTCATTCACTGAAATATTTCACTTACAATTCAAATTCTATGTGGGCCACGTGCTACGGACGAAATGCATCGATTTAATGTGGTGTAGTTCTACCTTGTTTATTGAAAATGCTTAAAATATAATGTGACTTTTTTTTTAAATTGAGTAAAAATCCTCCAAAAATGAGAGTTAATTCACCGCTCCAACATCGAGCTAGCAAATGGAATTCCCGAACGTTGACTGATCGAGCATCGTTCGTGACGTGCAGAACGCATCTCCAACGGCCACTTTCATCGGAAACGAAACGATACGTACGTCACCGGTCGGTGAAATTTGGAGCGAGTTCGATCCCGTCCTTCCGGTTGTGCCCGCAGGCACGTTTAGCGGCTGCTGTAGCTGACCCGTGATCGGGTTGTACGGATCGCATCTAGCCCTGGCCAGTATGCAGGACGTTGTGTTGACGTAGAAACCGACTCGCTGTGCCTCCACGTTCAGGTCTCGATTGACGAGCGTTTGCAGAATGCACTGGTTGATCAGCATGTTCCCATTTATCCTTCTAATGCACTGGACGAACTCGCAATGCCCGGAATAGCAATCGACAGTGGTGCCGCTGGTGGGCGAAACGATTACGGGACGCGATCCAGTAACGATGCCCTGCAAAGCAGAAGATTTAGCTAATTTACGGTGGTGGATAACATCTTTTCTTACCGCCAGATTCGTTGCACAGGTGGCGTAGCTCGTGTTGATGAGATACAGCGAAGCACACTGGCTGATGGCGGCCAGCTGCGTTGGTCCGGCAGCGAGCGACCCTGCCCTGAAGAAGCATCCGTAGCAGGCGTCCCGCGTGGTCACAGTGGACGTTTGTGTTGTGTTGCATAGCAGGTTAAACAGCGAGAGCAGCCGTTTGTCGTTCGCTGGACACAGTGGCCACGGGTTGACAAATTTAAAGCCCAAAAGATGCACCACCGCGAGACAGTGCACCAGCAGTAGCAGTACCGTCGGTAGGCGCCACATTTTTGACCGTGCGCGCTTGGAAAAGTGTCAACTGAAACTACAATGGGGCGGGTCAATCGGCGGGTCCAACGCTCGCTTCGGGTGATGGCTTGTGGTGATAAATGGTAATAAATTTACTCAGTCAACCAGGTGGAACTGATGGTCATTTGCGCGCCTGCCAGAACGCTTTAAGCCTGTGCGCGGTAGTGAATAGTTTTTTTTGTATATAATTTTTGTTGTTACATTTAAAAAGCACAATGCACGTAATAATGGAGAAAGTTCAGCTTTCACTGATCAGAACAAAAAAAAAAGTTGAACAATGCGGAACATGAAAACAGTCGCATTGAATGTGTTATTTGAACAACTCTCTAGGGTAAAGTAGTAGTAATCTGACGGCGTGGAAATTTATTTTACTAGTTTTAGTACTAAAAAAGTAGTACTAAAACTATTTTTTAGTACTATAATTAATGGACAAAAAATTAGTGTACTAATGTTAATCTGCCTAGGAAAAAGATTTCCGTTTTCCGACATTCAATCTAAGTAATAAGTTCCGTGCGGCACAGCACAGGTCCCATGGTACAGTCGTCAACTCGAACGACTCAATAACATGCCCGTCATGCCTTCAAGCCCAGAATGGACCGTCCCCCCGTAGCAAGGATTGACTATACGGCTACGTGGTAATGAATTAAGTCTCGAAAGCCTGTATAGGCCTTCATGTTCGCGTAGGACGTTACGCCAAATAGAAGAAGAAGATTAACAAAGAGTGGTGTAAATTAACCTTTAGTGGCTTCTTTCATTACGTAACCGCAAAGACGGCAAGTAGCATGTGTTTTAGTAGTTATTTAGTGACGGTATCCTAAAGGTTGTTTAGACTTTGCGTGAAAGTGCACATGAAATTTTGTTTTTTGCTACAATCATTTCATCAGAATATGGCTTATCACACACCGAAAGAAAGTATATTAAATTTCCCAACAATTGAGACTATGAAACATGCTAAAATAATTAATCATATGCATTTCCTTGTGATTTCTTATATCCAGGATATTTCGGAAACCACGTATCGAAATACCACTTTCTTCGTTTGATTGATGGAGGTGCTCTTTAGCTATGCCGGATTATCTTTTTTCCTTAACAAAATGGCTGGTCAATATTGGCCGATGTAGTGCTAAAATTATGAAGTATCATTTGCGATTACCGTTATCAAAGGGCTGCATTTGCACTTCGTGTGCCTATTATATGACTTTAGATCCAAAAATATATAGAATCTTTAAATATATAATAGAATCAAAAATATATAGAATATCAAGAATTTCTTGAATTTTAAATACCGACCTGATTTTTTGCACTCGCATAACTTTAAAGTTTAAATAACTATAAAGTAATCGTCAAAGTTCACACATATTCGGAATAATGCTTAAGCATTATAATATTTCAGAGTTAAGGCGATCGTCACTGACGGTGTGAATTAATATCAAGTTTAGCTTAATTTTATTCCCAATTTTATTAAAAACCGTATTGAAACCGTAGTGTATTTTTTTCTATATTATCAAGGAATATAGAATATATGGTGAAGATTTGGACATGAAAAAATGTGTTGGAGGCTACGAAAAAATATTGATTTGATTCTAGGTAAAAGCAAATGTAAAAAGAGGCTGCAGCCAGGGGCAGAACATCCTGGAGAACGATTGCTGACCGGGCCATATTTCGTCGACGTGCTCTATCTTGAGCAGGCCAACAAGAGAGCGAATCCCGATCTCTCACAGGTCTCGCTTCACCTGATCCAGCCATCGAGTTCGCTGTGCTGCCCTGCGCTTCATGCAAAACAGAGGGTCACTGTCGAACACTTTGTTGGTGGGGCATGGGTCCGGCATCCTCGTGACATGCCCCAGCCATCGTATCCTGCCAGCCTTCGCCACCGTCAGGATGCTCGGTTCGCCGTACAGCTTAGCAAGTTCGTGGTTCAACCTTCTCCTCCACGATCCTTGCCCGAACACACCGCCAAAGATGGTCCGGAGGATGCGTCGCTCAAACACGTCAAACATCATGAACTTTCACAAGCATTATATCCATGCTGTCTGATTTTTTTTAATGATTTTAATAAACACAATATTGGAACAGTTTAAAAACCCTCTCCTTGGTTCATCGGAGTTTGTCATCACTGCTCTAGCGATTTTACATTTCTCAATAAAGAACATTGTTTTACAACTGTCATCGATTTGAACTCATCTTCAAACAAAAAAAGCAATAAAATTCGTTTTTATGTGTTTATTATTATTATTGACATTCATTTTTTTTCCTCCACAGATACAGTTGAACACCACCGGGACCGGTGGGCGGTGTTGCTTCTATTTGCTCCTTACGATTCTTACGTTACTTCAAAAACAACGCGTACCGCCCCAATTTGTATAGACCAGTTCGCTGCGTCGATATATTGTTTTCTCCTTCTTCTAACCCACCCAATTGGTATATCGTTATTGTGTGTATTTTTTTTTTTTATTCTTGTCTGTCATACACGCCGTCAGCGAAGTCAAGTCTACTCTTAACAGTATAGATAAGAGCACGTAAGTCCAACACAGGACGGATAAGAAACCTGGTACTAGAAAAAAGTGTATATTTAATATTAGTTCGTTGTTCGTGTTTTATTTGTGTCTCCGTGTAAGTGTTGTGTGTGTGTGTATGTTTGTGTGGATTTCCTTGTTCCATTTTAATTGTCCCACCCATACGTAAATGTATTACATAAGATATATGCGCTTTTGTTATGTTGCCCTCACAAAGTTGTTCGCGACCCGCGCACCACCGCAGAGCCGTCCTTTCGATAAGGTAAGAATCTCGGGCAGCAGCCGCAGGCCGAAGCATCTCCCATATGCATTTAATATTAATTTAAAAGAAATGGAAAAAGAAGCTACATTTCCCCGGGTGCCTTCTTTCCTACTTTGTTACCCTACGCCCAAATGTACACGCCAAGCCACCCTGGGCCGGGAATGGTGTCATATGATTTTTGCTCGGCAACTCAATGCTCAAGCCACCGTAGCTCATGTACCGGAAATTGGGAAAATCGTTTAAATTTATTGCTTTGCTTACGATCGCTCGGGGCCAAAAGAAAAGGGGAGGAAGTGTGCAAGACCGATTTAATGTATAGAAAAGGGAATTAATATAGACGGCACGCACAACTCCCAGCGCAAAGTATACAAACACATTCACCCGTGTGGTCTACTATTGGGAAACATAAATTTAACGTTAATTTGTTCAAAAGTATGCAATGAGTTGGTTTGAATTGAAGGCCCTTTCTTTACTTTTTCTACCACCTCTTCGAGATAAGGTGAAAACCCCCCTGGAAAACAAAGTTTTCCAAAAGTTTGACAGAAAAACGGACAAACTATGAAATGTGTGTGTATGTGTTTGAATCTGTTGCGTATTTGTGAGTGTTTGCCAGTGTGTGTGTTTGTTTGTGTGTAAACCGATCGTTTTGGGATATCTTCCATTTTACACCATATAAGATTAATACAAAATACTCTGGTATGATGATACATATTATAATAAAAAAATATATAGCTTTTGCTCATTGCTTTACAATCACAGTTCACATTGACGCGTTCGTGTATAATGTTTCGTTGTTTCCTTTTTTGATGCTTTGTTCGTTGCTTTATTAGCTTGTCTTGTTTGTTTGCTTGCTTGTTTGCTTGTTGTTGCTGTTTTTGTTGTTGTATCTGTGTACTTGTCACTTTATCCCGAATTTTCGTCTCAAAACTAAACCCCCACCCTATTTACTCGTACAATATTAATAGCCACACGAACACGGTTCTCAATCTCCATGTTTATACGCCCGCCCGGTTCACGCACACACATGCATACATATTACCCATACACGCGCAGTTCCCATGCATCCCAGCTAGTGTAGTGTAGATCACGATCACTCAAAATCCCACGCATCCCACGCCGACCGGATCGCAAATATACTTCTTTATGTACCGATATTCGATTATGTCTTACATAAGGGGTGGGGTGGCCGGCAGCCAATAGACAGCGTGCCGGCACCGCACACGCATTAGAATATTCCAGCTCACGCCCCACTCGTGCGAGCGATCGCAACCAGAGGTAGCTGGAAATTCTCACTAAACAATAGCATGTGTGTTTGTTTGTTTGTTGTTGTGTGGGTGTAGGAAGGGACCAAAGCGATACCAGTAGTAAAGCGCTAGTGTGAAAAACGATTAACTAAAAAAAAAACAGAGGGTAACAGTATGAAAGTCCAATACGTACAATTGAGCAAATTCAAATTGTGTGTTTGTGTTTGTGTGTTGTTTTTAAAAGCACCACCCTGTAATTCATGCTCGGTGATGCTTTCTGGTAGTTTTTTTTCCTCTTCCTCTCTATTTCGCGCACATCCCACGATCGTTTGATCGTCCGGATGCTGACCATCCAATATCGATCGGGACTGTCGGGTTTGCTCCCTTCGTAGCACACGCTAAAACAAAAAACCCCGCTGCAAACGGCAGGTGCAATGGAAACGTTGCACGCGCTCGTTGCTTGCCTCGCGCCGCTTAGCCGCGCTTGAACTTCAGCACCAGCATCGTGATGACGAGGAACAGCGCAATCCAGGCGATCGTCGAAACGAAGCCCATATACACGTCCGGCTCCATTATGCTCCAGCCGCGGGCCAGTATCGAGCGGAGGGACGTGGTGGCCAGCGTCAGTGGCAGGCAGAGCGAGACGTACCGCAGCACGAGCGGCATGCCCTCGATCGGCCAGATCACGCCGGACAGCAGCAGCGTCGGGTAGAACGACCCGAGGGCGAGCTGGATAGCGTTGCGCTCCAGCTCGCAGATGGCCGAAATGACGAACCCGAAGCACATACCGCACAGACCCTGCAGGATGGTCAGCACCACGATCCAGCCGATCTCGCCGTTGTTCGTCACGCCGAACACTACGATCATGAAGATCAGCACGAGCGCGGTCTGGCCGCACATCACCACGAACTGGGTGATGACGTGCGAGAGCAGAATTTCGCTCGGCGTCACACCGGCAACCCACGATCGATCCAGCAAACCCTCGGTACGCTCGATGATCAGCGCGGAGGACGTCAGTGCCACGGCCAGGAAGAACACGATACTGTGGAAAGAGGGCGGGATCGGAAACGGGTGGTTACGTTAAGCTTACACGGCGATTGCACACTTCCGGGTATGCACCCGGGTGGGGCAGAAACACTTACGTCAAAATGACTCCTGGTGCGACGAAATCAGTGAACGACGGATCGTTGGTACCGTAGATCGGAGCCTTGAACTGGATCGGAACATCGCCAAGCTTCGGATTGTTGTCGCACACTCGCAGCAGCTGCTGGGCGAACTCCCGATACGCGACCTGCAGGTCGCGGTTCAGCATGATGCCGATCTGCTGGTTGGACATGTCGAGCCACACGCGAATTTCCGACTGGTCCAGCGTCTCGTCGTCAGCATCGCGTCCTGCAAAAGCAAATCCAATTAGTACAGTGCAGTAAATCTTTCACTTCTTAACGCCCTTTTTGTCGAGACCTACCGAGAGCGATACGCGCCACAAGCGCATCGGTAAAGTTGTCCGTAAAGTACAGTGCGCCCCAAGCGTTGCCGTCCCGCACCGCACCGAGCGCCGACTCCAGGTCCGAGTAGTATTCCTTCACGATCGTCGTGTTGAGGTGGCTCAGGTAGCGACAGGATAGGTTGGTAAAGCTGCACCCCGGATCGAACGCACAGTCCGCCCCGATGGTCGAGTTCATCTCACCGTTAACGATGGCCATCTTCAGGTTGGTAGGATCACGCCCGATCGCCAGACAGAACAGGATCACCTGCATGACGGGCAGGGCGAAGATGAACAGCATCACGCCCACGTTTCGCCACATGCGCAGGAAGTTCTTCACCAGCAGGGCACGGATCTTTCCCTTCGACGTAAACTTTGGTGGTTGGGTGGGGAGAAGTTCCGGGATGAGAAAAAAGATGGGGGAAAATACAAATAATTAACCAGTTTAGGTGCGCGTTGCGGGTTCATGTACGACTTACGTTGGAACAACCCGAACATTCGGTGCAGTTATCGCACTCGACCGCTTGACTGATCGCACCGGGAGCAGATCCATTGAGTCCATTGATCTGTATGAGAAAAGAGAGATTGTTGGTTGATAAGTTACAGGAAACCAGACATCCTACAAGAGCAAGATAGAGTGTGTGTACTTACAGCAATGGTGGATCCGTTACTGTCACTGATGAGCACCTCCTTGCTCTGGTGGAAGTTAAGTCCGACGACACCACTTTCCTGGCTGACGTAGACTGGGTTGTCCTTTTTGTTGCCGAATGCCAGTGCTGACAGTGATATGTTGTTGCTGTACGATAAGCAACATTTGATTAGGTTAAATTACTGCAAGATCTAACAAGCACACACTGATGACTTACCTGATGTTCAGCTCAGCTGGTGCCACATTGGCTTGGCCCTGTTTGCGTGACAGCTTCAGGAAGACATCTTCCAGGCTGCTGCAGCGATACATCGACAGCAGGCAGCTCGGTGACTCTTCCGCCAGCAATCGACCCGATCGCATCAGACCGATCTGAAAGAGAGGGTGTTGCGATTGAAGAATTGATCGTCCACAACACAGTCTAGTAGTGAATTCGTTGAGGCCAAAGATCGCCACTCCTTACCGTGTGTGCTTGTCGGGCTTCCTCGATGTAGTGCGTCGTAATGATGACGGTTTTCTGGCCGGCCTTGGTGATGTGTACCAGATGATTCCATATACTTTGTCTAAGTAGTGGATCCACACCGACGGTCGGTTCGTCGAGAATGAGCAGCTCCGGGTCGTGCATCAGGGCCACGGCGAACGATACACGGCGCTGTTGGCCACCACTTTGGGAAGGAAAAGAACCGCACACAAACACGCAGACAGGTTAGATTACAGGGCCCTACTCTCATGTGCGACACACAATGCCAGTCTACTTACCTCAAATTCTTCACCAACCGAGACTCTGATGGCAGATCGAGAAAGTTGAGCAGAAACTGTAATCGCTCGACGATCTCGGACGTGTGCATGCCAAAGATCCAGCCGAAGTACATCATCGTTTCGCGGATCGAGAATTCACCGTACAGAGCTATCTCCTGCGGCATGTATCCTACGCGGGCTCCAGGGACACCGGATCCTTTGGATGAGGAGAGCAACAATTGGTAAGTTGAGGAAAGTTCCGAATGAAACGGCTCTTGCTGATGCCACTACTTACCCTTTGTTCCCGGCTTTCCACCGAGGACCCATATTTCTCCTGAGTTTAGTCGCTTTCGTCCTACTATGCACGATAGAAGTGTCGTTTTACCGCAACCGGATGCTCCTAAAAGTCCATAACTAGATATGTTGGGAAGAAAAAGGGTGGAAAAGAAGAGGTTTAATAAAAGCGAAGTTATTTTGTACGACACGTCAACGCTCGACTTGTTGATTAGTTAGATTCCACCATCAACTGGTCCCGTCGTAAAGGGGAGCTAATTGTTTGCATAAAGTGTCGCGCTAAAGCACCTTCAGGCACCAGTTTGGCACAAGAAGCACAACGCACATCACAGGCAACTTAACAACAACAGCAAGCACGCCAACTG
The DNA here is from genome assembly GCA_000349065.1 of Anopheles quadriannulatus. NCBI lineage: Eukaryota > Metazoa > Arthropoda > Insecta > Diptera > Culicidae > Anopheles > Anopheles quadriannulatus. Next base: position 2,763,311 of record KB665398.1, read on the forward strand.
ATCGATCCACGAATACGAGCGCGTACCAAATGAGCGCGTTCTATTCCATACGCCCGCGATTCCATTCCGATCACGTGCCAACGATTTATGTGCGCCTTTGGACACCTCCAACTCCAACCCCACTGGAGGATACCCATTTGCGTTGGAGATGGCCTCCGTGCGACTGCTTAGGGCTACGAAATAAATAATCATTCTGGCCATCGTGGACGTGGAAGTGTGGACTCTTCGCTAGCGCAATGGTGAACGGTGGAATCGGACACACATTCCCTGACGCTTCGAGTGTAATAAAGCGCGTTAGCCGTGAGGGTTGTGCAAATAAAAGTTGTGCCGCAGTTGTACCGATCCGGGCGAGATGTGCATCTAATGGACTTGTCCCGAGATGGGGCGATGGGCGCGATCAAGCGATCAAACTCACCGGAAAGGAGCTCTGCTACAGCTTCTGGATGGCCATCAACCCTTCGGGCTGGACGGGCAAGAATGTGTCTTTGTCAGTTCGGGCCGGGATTGAAATGTATTGTCTGGCGATGGCGAGTCGTTTGATATGGCCGACAATGTTTGGCTTTGCCCATGACTTATTGTTCTTTTCTTTTAATTGCACAAATGAAGCGGTCTTGCCATACATATTGCTTACTTATTGTTTGGTAATGTGTCTGCGGTGTTTTTTTTATGTCTCATGCTTACTTCGCGTTGCTGATAAGCCGTGCGAGTTAACCTGTCCCGTATGGTGATGCGTCCTTGCCGTGACCTTCCAAACAATAACAACAACGAAAAAAGGGATCCCTTTAGCCACCTTGACATTTAAAGTTTCAAATAACTTTTTTTTTGTATTTGAATCCCCTCAAACAGCTCCAGCTTTACTGCTGAAACGTGTCTTCGGGTGCTCAGCTCATCGAACAATGCTCCGGAAGCTAGTTCCGTCCAAGGACGAGTCTGGTACGCAACGAATCTCGAGTGATTGTTGCCTGGTTTCAGGAGAGGGAGGGGGGGGGGACGTTCACACTACACATATGAGGAAACGGAAACACCCCGGGCCCCTGGGTCGGATGATTCCACTCGAACGAATCGACGAAGACAATGTGTGCACACATGTCATAAGTGAAATGAGCTCAAGCTTCATCATAAACCCGCCCGGGCGCACATGGCGTGAATGTGTGGCCGCCAAATCGTACCGTGGCAATTGTTATTAAATCATAAAACCGGGCGGTGGAAGAGAAGCAAGCACAAACAAAAGATTTTCAAGTACATATTCCGTGACCGATTGCTTTCCTGCTTTCAAGTTTGCGAGGAGGAAACAGGCTGTGAGCATTCATTCTTTAGTAAACCTTTGAAGTGCATTAAAGAAGAGTCCATTTGCGATGTATTTTATTGTATCAAATAATCTAGATATTCACCTAGAATATGATAACCCTCCCATAACCCTTCAGCAGTTGTGTATAATTGGCCATGAATTACATCAATTACCTCTGCGAACAAACGATGATCATGCAATTGCCAATGGGTCGCGCATTCCACGCGCATTAGCCACGGTGCATTTCATACTGCCTCACAATAGCGAGCGATGCTGGTGCATGTTGATGTAAAAAGTTACTGTCAACGCCTGTTCCGGAACTGACCCTTGCACATTCGACCCGCCCGCGAAGGAATGGTGCTGCTACACGCTAGCAAGGACGCTCAGCAAGGTGTGTACGGGGAAAGTGTGCTTTAACAAACACAAATTCCTCTCCGCCCAACAACACCATTCACAAAAAAAGGTTAATTCTCGGTCAACCGAAAGCCCGTCATACACGGTGATTGCGGCGCAGGCAAGTGCAAGTATTAGACAGCCTTTTTACACGGTTCGCTGGCTTTGAAGTGCGCCCCAAACGATGCACACAACATAAATTGACAGTAAAATTGCTACCTTTCATTTGGGACGCCAGTGCGAGATAGTCGTAGCAATGGAGTGAAAAACGGGGAAGGTTACTGATTTAAAAAAAACCTGGATGATGATTAGCAAAGCGCCGACACGATCCGTAATTACTTCCGTTGATAGTCTGCTAAAGCAACACATGTTTGGCACGATCGATCAAACACAATTTCTGCAAGTTGTACTTTTAATTTCTTCCCAACCCAAGCCCGGGGTTTTCCCACCATTCCACACGTGGAGCCACTCGGCGAGCAACTTGAACTGACCTTCAAGGTTAATCCGCAAAGGCAAACGAACTCGCGCCCGTTTGGCAATTTCCACACACTGTACAAACGCTGTGCATCGGAATGCTCTCCACATCCGTGCGCGCTGGAAGAGGGCCGTATCGAAAAAGCAATGGGAGTGCGGGATGGGCGTGATTGAATTTTCTGTTACCGTGCCAAAAATAAGGCACAAGTTGCCAAAACCGTACACATTACATAAGGAAACGCTCCGTGCTCGTGTCGAATGAAAAACGCACAAACCTAATGAGTTCTGGGGGGGGCTTTTAATAAGAGAAACCGCGTTAAGACAATGTGGATGAGCGTATTGAACGAAGCTAGGCAAAAATAATTAACAAGATCAGCGTTGCAAAATTGTCCAACCAACCAGGAACCAGCGTTGAGCGAAAGCATTCACAAGTCTGGTGTGTTGCAAACACAACCAAAAAAAGCATCATAACAATTTTGCGCATAACATGATCACGATGAGTCATCGGTACCACAAACAGGTTTCGGATGACGGAAGATGCACACGAAGCGTTTGCGCTTGCGATCATCATCCCCAAGCGGTCAATCGAAACGAGCAGCGTTTGTGTGTGTGTTTGTTGTGATGTACGATGCACGCGGCCATTGTACTAGAGTTGGGCAAAACGCTCAAAAAAGCGGAACTGGGTCCGGACGATTCCAAAAAATTTCAGACCCAGTTCCGAAGGGTAGGTTCAATCCGACCAGCCGGAACCGCCCGGAATCGTCCGGAATCGTCTGGAATCGTCGGAATCGTTGGAACCGTCCGGAATCGGCTGGAATCGGCTGGAATCGCCCGGAATCGTCCGGAATCGTCCGGAATTACCCAGAATCGCCCGGAATCGTTCGGAATTGCCTGGAATCGATCGTAATTACCCAGAATCGCCCTGAATCGTTCGGAATTGCCTGGAATCGCTCGGAATCGTCCGGAATCTTCGTAATTCACCGGAATCATCTGGAATCGTCGGAAAAGTCGGAATTCCATTTCATTTCATGTCACGCGATTCCATTTTTATACAGTGCATAACCTAATTTAAATAGATACAAATAGTAACACAAGAAGCTAGCGTGCATGTCGAACGATATTCAGGAACTCAGTGCGCGACATTCCTGGCTTTAATGTACGACAGACAGAATTGACATATGCGCGGCGGCCGGAACGTGAACTTGAATCGTCTGAAATCGTCGGAACAGTCGGAATCGACCGGAATCGGCTCTACTATTCACTACTATCGATTGACTACGATTCCGCACGATTCCGGTCGATTCCAGACGATTCCGGATGGTTCCGGATGATTCCGGACGATTCCGGGCGATTCCAGCCGATTCCAGTCGATTCCAGTCGATTCCGACAGTTCCGACGATTCCGGACGATTCTGGACGATTCCGGGCGATTCCGACGATTCCAAACGATTCCGGTGGAACTAGCGATTCCTTCCTCTCTGGAATCGGAATCGGAATCATACTTGCCGGAACCGGAGCGGAACCGTGGGTGCGATCCGCCGAACCCATCTCTACATTGTACGGGTGTACTTACATAGTTCCTTTGGCTACTGTCATGTTAAGATTCGATAGAACTTGATTTGGTTTCTTCTTGGTGCCGTACGATTTGAACGCATGCCGCACGGAGACGGCATTCTGCTGTCTGCTCCACATCGTCCCTCCATCGTCGATCGTGGCCACGCTCGTCTCACTGCCGCTAAAGAGAAGAGAGAAAATTAGAAAACACGGTTAGTTAATATTTTAATCACAAGTAGAAAAAATGGTTTAAAAATAGGCATTTAGGTAAAAATTAAGACAGCACAAAGCGGGTCAAAATGAATCAAACGGCACTGCAATATTGTTGCTGGTAAACGTGTAAAGATCGTATAGATACAGGCAGCGATTCATTACTGGCTGAACGGTTCGTTCGCTGCGCCTGATTGTATTCGTTGCGCTTTGTAGTCGGCTTACTTGCAATCCAACCGCAACCACACTGCTGCTGGCAATTGTTGTGCCCATTAGAGGATGCTTTTTTCTACCCATTTTCCAACAATTCAAACATAGTGAGCGAAAAAAAGACACACGCAGATCGCGATTAGTGGCAAACCATCGCTGACTAATTGCAATTGCACATCTAGCCTTGATTCAGCTTGCCTGCAGCAGAGGGCGAGCGATAGACGAGGCGCTTGAGCAGATCGGTCCACTTGCAGTGACGATCACACACTTTGATCCTTCCGATGAACTCCGTGCGGTGATACGTTTATATAACGGAGTGGAATTTTAACGACCCGCGGAGGAATGACGCATAGCCGCTGGAAAGTTTGGCCCGGATACAACTAGGTCTATGATAGAGGGTTTCTGTGAGTCGCCGCCTGTTGGTGGTGAACGGAAAATCGGTTTGATAATTAACCGGGTTTGACCGGTTGCTCTTGTGCAGCTGTTTATTAGTGGAAGCGAGAGATAGAGAGCGTTTTTTGATGTTTAAACTATGCTTCAATGTATCGCGTCTATCATCAGACTTCCAAGTCGATCGATTCGGCGAGCCCAGCGCGATAACACCAAACACCCGGTTCAAAAAGGCACGATGATAATGGCCTCGTTTGAGTTTGAGTAACCGCAACGGTTGACACAAAATCAGTTGCCCCCAACCCGGGCAGCGCTCTGGCACACGGTGTGTCACACAAATTTTCCCATCCGTCCCGGCGATTCCGGGACTGGAAGGTCACATTATGCTAATGCCATGCGTAAGCCTCCCCCAATATCCCTCACGCCGCTTATCGAACGTTTCGAAACATCGGCTGCGCAATCGTCAACCATCATCATGATCACCATCATCATCACGCACTGGTCAAACAGGCCAATCCCCTTTGTGGTCCTTCTATTTATGGCCGCATGCGTGTGCGTGTGTCGACGCGTGATCGACGATCCACTGCGCACCGAAATAAACACCGCGCAAAGTACTTCCGCCTTTCGCAGGCGATCGCAGCCGCAGATCTTTGCCGGATGAATGAAAATAAAACAATTGAAAAAAAAAATGCCCCTTGCCGAGCGCAGGGTGGTTGGGTACAGTTGCCCACCTGGATGCAGCGCCGCCGCTTTCGTTTATGGAAGCTAGATTTTGCCCGCAAGCAGTGCGCGAGGCCAGAAGCTTTCGAAAACTGCGCGCGGCAGGGCTTTCCAACGGCATTCGGCGTGTACGGGGAGGCCAGCACGCAGCAGACCAGCGGCTGGGTTGGTGAAAACCAGTTGCCGAGCGTTTGCAGTTGTGAACTTTCAAGGACACCGGAACGTTGGCCGCACGCTGAATCATCCTTGCAGGGTCTGCTCGGGTCCCGGGTGGACCCGACAAGTTTTTTCCTTCGCGCTGCAGCATTGCAAACATTAAAGGGCTCTTAACGATCGGGTAGAGTAGGGCCTAATAAAAAAAGCAATAATCAAATAAGATACGATTCGATTGCGAAATATTAAAATTCCAAAATTTAAAAGTGTATTTCAGTTATTGAACATTCCATCGCAGCTTTAGCCCCGTATCACACATCGCAAGCTAAATGATGACGCTTGGCGACGCTTTCGTCTTACGTCAGGTGGCTTCGAGTTCGATCGCTACGGTACGAATCATGCGCGCAGGTGTGCGTCTCCAGAACGAGGAAGTCACGCCGGTTCGAAGAAGATTGCCGTGAAGCAGGAAGCAGTACGAACAAAGGAGCCAACAAATACAAAAAAAGGTGACCATTTTCGTTTCACCATACGCACCACCGTTTGCCGCCATCTTGTCTGGGAAAGGGGTTTTTGTTTTGGCCTGCAACCTGTCGCTCTCCGGGGGCCGCTAAGCAGCGAACGCATTTGACGGTAATGATGTTTAGACTTTGCACCGTGTTGGGCGACATTTCTTGGTTGTCTGCACTTTTGTTCATTAAGATTCTGTTTAGTGCCCGGCAGACCATAATATACATCATTACTTGCAAATGGACGGCAGACGCACACGGTTCCAGCGGTACTGATATTCCACCTGTCGAATGTGATTGTGTTATTCTGAAACAGCCGACGTATGTTATATGGGAACCGGGAAGCATTTTAAGACAGCTCGTTAAACGAAACACACTGTGACGTTCCATCGTCAGCAGCGGTCGTCCCATTATCACCCCCATCTAAGTACAGTCGAAAGGGTGCTAACCTTGAAGATGGCCGCTTATAGTGCGTGGCCATCTACCTCTCTCGACGCCGAGCGGCTCGCGAGCGAAGAGAAGGGACGAGAGAAGCAACAAAACCCGACGCAAAGTGGCGTGATGTGCGTACTTTGTGTCATGACCAATCCTCAATTGGTTTTGGTGCTCTGCCCCTGGCGGGTGGACGCTAGAAATCTGAAACATTTATTTACCCTTATTACAGCACCGTCGCTGCTAATGCGCTGCCACCGCTCCGCAGCGGGGTCACACATTTGCGTTTCGTTCCACCCAGTACCATTGACCAGTACACCATACCCCTTTTGGTCCCCTGGACTTCAATCCGCGGGGCGACCTTTCATGCTCTCCGCGCGGCGGTGCCTCGCAACCCTGCGAACCGGTTTTCTAATCGAAACCGACCTCTGTACCTCGTGCACTTTACAGTGTGTACCACGCAAAGCCCCATCGCAGTCGCCTTGAAGCAACGCAGGGGACGCGGCAAGGGGCAACATTTGCCCCCCCTTTCAAGAAACAGACGCAACTGCCATGTGGTGGTGCGTACCTGAGCGGTTTTCGCTAAATGGTGGTTCGCATTTTGAATACCAGATTCGATGAAAGAGGAAAGATGGCTGCATGGTGGTAAATTCACCAGCACACGCACGCACGCACGCATCACTGAATCGAAAATGGGTCCGAACGAGGTTTGGTGCGTCGCCAATCGTACGATCGCACCCATACACAGGCGCCTGGTCCCGTGCGTCCGCTTGAGGTGGACACTACCAAACGTCTATTGACGGCGCACACTAATGGCGTACGCACCATCGCAAGGCTTTCTCTCACTCTAGCTCGCGGCATGGCGTCGTTGGATTGCCACCCGAGTGGGCCAACCCGCTGGGGTGGGGAGACAGTCTGGAGGGAAGATTAAACAGATGAAACAGCAACAAACCAAAAAAAAAGACAGTTTGTACGACACGCACACACATTCACCCCGGTCCGGTGCAGCGGTGAACGAAACTGAATTGACCTTCGGAAATGTAGGCCGTCTCGTTTGTTGTATAACATCGCGATCGCGCACACACCAAGTCGGGCCCTGTTGTTGGTTTTGTATCGTTGTCGGCGGTTCGTCGCCGCCACGGCCGTTGCAGTCTTTTTCACGGACCAGCGGTTGCGACTGTTGTTAAGGCAAGTTTGCCGGTATCCTCGAGAATATTTAAATCCTAGCGAGAATCCTAAAATCCACGTTTATCCTTCGTCTAATAGGAAAGAAAATGTCGCAGATTTTGTATGCAAAGCAGGAAAGTATCACGCAGCTGTCAAGGGAATGATGACAGTCTTCTATGTTGTTGGACGAAAAAATGTATTTTTGTTCCTCTTTAAAGCCACCCAATGTGGTTTATGGCTTTAAACTTTTTTTTTAAGATAATATCGTACACATTATATGGACCCTCTCCACACCCAATTCACACATAAAATCGCATCAAAACAGCATCTCCTAAATATGAGCACAACACAACGCTCACTCGGTGGCATGCCGGTCCACTATCGGTGTCACCGGAATGTTTCTTGTGATCATTTTATTGCTGTGTTACAGGCGAGCTTACAATTTCTGCCCCCCGGCGGGCATATGGCGTAATGCGCACGCGAATAATCACCGCCACAGTAGCATAGCCCCGTTCGTTGCGCTCGTCGTTTCGCTGCGACCATCTCTTAATGTGGCGCAATTAAGCCGAAGAAAGGTGAAAAAGCACGATGCCTCCGATGGTACCGAAACTGCGGCCACTGGGTGGGTGAGCGGCACGGTTTGGAGGAAAAAACACTACACAAAACAATTACAACCCAAGCTCGGAACGATACAACCCGCGGTGGCTCCGTGCTGTCCGGAGGGGGGAAGGTGGAAGGTGGATAGGCTAGCGAGCCGTTGTAAAACATTGACTAAAACGATCGCATTAGCCATCGCTGAATGGTTGATGATGGCTCAATTACACAATTGCTTTGATCGTGCTGCCCCACCTGGTTGGCCGCCCGGGTCGCCACCGTCAGCGAGCGAGCGAGTCCACAATCAATCTTTGTTGATCGGTTTGTGGTTTCGTTTCTATAGCGCTTCGGTACGACCGGGAAAGGGGACAAGCAGTGATTCATAATAAAAAAAAACAGCTCTGTTATACAAATTGCGTTTTATCATTGCAGATTGCTTCTGATGGCCAAAACAATATGTTAACATTAATGAAGAATATGTAGAAATAAATCAACAGTAAAGAAATGCAAACAATTTTCGCGTAAATAATAGTAATAAAAATAATAATTCGGTATTGCATACGAACATTTATGTAAGGAAGAAAAATATCTTAAGTGTTTTTAAATAATAACATTTACAATTATTGTTTGCATTAAATCTTACAAAACAGATATCGTTTACTGAAATTATCTCTGCTTCGCTAAGCAGACGGAAAGCGTACTATTTCAAACACATAGAAAGGGTTACAGGGGCCACGAGACGATGTTGAAGCAGATGTTATTGCAAAACTTATTTAAAATGGCTATTACAGTCAGTTAGTTTGATGTAACCAGAGATAAATTGAGCAAAAAACAATCATGGATGCTAAATCAAAGTATGATTAGTACGGGAGTATAAACAGTATATGTGTAAAATATTTATCTTTTCTCATTACAAATTTGAGTTCAAAATACAACACATGTTGAATGCAACTGTTATTTCTGATTACCTGACGACTTTCTCATATTTTATTTTTACTATTTGTCTGGCATTTTGAATCGGGTAAATAACAGAACATAGTTGTCGAGAACCACTGTGTACATTATTTTAATTTACATCTTTTTGTCTTCTTTTAAACCATTGGCATAACGAAAACAAATTAAAAATTTCCAAATAGCTTCAGCTTCTTGATACAGATGTGAAATGCACGACTTAACATCGTACCAAGTCTAAATTCAAATCTAGTGTGGGTCACATTTTTCACGTATAAACTTGCTTGTGGTGATTTCAACAGTCCCAGACAACGAACCCCCGTTTGCGGTAAAGACATTCCCATCCTTTTGAAATGTAAAAAATACATAGCAAACATTTCCCTTAAAAAAATAGCCATAGCCTAATGCCAATTTGAGCTTGTGCAAAAAAATACAAATCAAAATGCATGTATTTTAGGTGTTGCGTACATCTTACAAGCAATTGTCATTCGTATTTATGTTGATATCATCTTGATGTTGAAAAACAAGTTTTCGTGCTGTTTGACCAATGTTAATTTTACTAAACATCAGGCACTTTCGCCATTCTTTTTCGTTTCAGTGGCGGATGTTTAGTAGTTGTTCGAATCGTATGCATAAATCCAACTGTCATGAACCGTTATAATGCGTTTCATCTCATTTTCATATTCAAAAGGCCTCATTTGACACACACACACAATTCGAAAAGAAGGCAGATAAAAAATCATGTTTTTTTTGTATAAATCCAAACGAGTTTGCAATCTTTAGAGACACTCTCATCCGACTGTAAAGATATTTATTGGAAGTTTAACCACCTTCATTGCTAAACATTTTTGCATTGAAAGCGCGAGTAATATTTCTTGAGCTTAATGGTTTGGAAATTATTGGATTGTTTGACACTTGCAAACCGTTAAGGATCCTTTTACTTTGTTGTTTCAATTTCTGTACTTGTCATACAGTAGAATGAATTGTTTTGTCTTTATGAAAAAGTACTTTTGCTACTAAACCACTTGTTTTACAACAATCTCCAATTTCTCTGTTTTTTCGATCGATTGTTAAACGTATCTATTTAAAAGCGATTCAGTTGTTCAGCCTCCGCCTGCCCAGTGAACTCTTTTACGTGACACCAATCACTTTACTGGCGAGATAGTGTTTTTTTAGACACACACACACACACAATAGGTGTATGATTGCTTCCGGTCTACTTACGTTATCAACATTTTATCATGTATTTCTGTGCGTCCGTTTGGTCGAGCGGGGTGTACACCGGTGGCGTAACAGTCGGCGGCGGCGGCAACGACGGTTTTCGGTTGTTTGTGAGCGCACTTCCGTTGTCGGTTTGGCTGCTAATTGACGGGTTTTGCCGGGGGTTATTTCGTGGGCACCACCTGGGCCAGCACTTTTGGGGCACTTTTTCGGCCGGGGGAAAGTGGTTTTCCCCACAGAAAAAAAAGGAAAAGCGGCTACACACTGCGGCTGTTCCACAGCGGCGGAAGATTGTAATGTAATGTCCGGTTTTCCGACACAGTGGCCACTGGTGGCAGGCCGCGTCCACGGAACAGTCCTGGACAGTTTGCTTGCTTTTGTTTAGAACTAAACTGCACTTTAACCACAGAAACACTGCGCTGATCACTACGTCACCAGGTGATGAATTTAACCGAAATAAAACTTTTATCGAAACACGATTACATTGACTGCAAACAGGAGGGAAAGGCAAAGGTTAATCACGCGTGGCTCACGGAAGCAGAACAGCTTTGCACAGCTTCGTTTCGGGTTTGGCACAACTTCCGCGGCGAGTTCTAGCACCGAACTGAGCTGAAAGTCGGGACGCACACACTACACCGACCGATCGGGGGGAGGGTGTGGGTTGTGTTGGAGAGGGGAGAGCATTGGCACTGTGCAAACTCGACTCCCACCAGCACAGGGACACGGAATCGGCAGCCGGCACTAGGATGATGACGTTGAAAAACGACAGCGCCGGCGCGGAACAGCGCGGGAAGTGGTGGAGAGGGCTGATGCTAAAGGCATTAGCATCTTCCGAGCGCCGTAGATCGCAATCGCAAACCGGTAGTGGGCAGCGAGAAAGTGAGTACCTCATCCCCCGCCAACGCTCGGTTCTCGGAGCAGTTCCGCATCGTTCTGCCCCATTCCCGACGCGAGGCGCGTAATTTCCCACCCGCAAACAGGGGGAGGGCTAGGAGCTAGGAGATGGAAGACGACACGGCGTTCTGTGGTTTTTGTGGTTTGGTCGGTGCTTCCGATCGCGATGCGCCCGAGGAGGCGGTAAAAAGTCTCATAAACCCCGCCCGTGCAGCACACCACTGCCCCTTGCGGCAAACGCTGCGGCGCGGAGACGTGCAGTAAACAAGCGAACGATCTTACACTCCTCGCTCGCGGGTTACGACACTGCACGCGATCGCGCACCTAACACCTCCCACCACCCTCAAACGGTTGAAGCGGCTGAGCTTTCGAGTGGCGAGCCTGGATGGATGGAGCAGCAGCAGTTCAATTTGCTGCATTCCGCTAATGCTTCAGCGCACGGGCAGCAAACATCGATTTCAACATTTTGCATCCCACTGCACCAACCGACCCTCCAGCGTGCATAGCGACACACATGCACACACATTCGCATGCGATTGTGGTTGGCGCGGATTCGTTTCGGACCAGAATTAAGCAACCCCTGGTCCGACTGGTTTTCCGACGCGAAAAACATCCAAGCAAAAGTGGTGCTGCGCATGAAGAGGACATGGCGTGTGTGTGTGTGATTGTGTGCACACGCACACAACTCTATCAATTTGCACAGCAACACACACTCACACACACACACAGCTCAAACCAATCACACGAAGGACTTCTTGTATAACCACACTTGTGCTAATGGCAGCCGTACACGGTGGAGGTCTTTGGCTCGCTTGCAATGGATCGTTCTACCACACAGCCAGCCACACAGTTCATGGCTCTCGTTACGTCGCAGAGATGGTGAGGTGGTGTGTACACAGGGCACCGCGAGCAAAACAAATTAACCAACATCGACGCTGTTGCCAAACCGCCAAGAACCGAACGGCGTACCAAGAACGGTTCGACGGCCCCCAGCGCGACTCGCGGTCGCGGTTTCGGTTCTTCGCGTGTGCACTGGAAGGGAGGGGCGAGCAAATAGATACACACAAACGCTCAAATTGAGAAGGGCTGATTGAGGGAGGGGTGGAGAGCATTATTGTGCGCACCGTTAGCTACAAAACCCTCCGTCAAACCGTCAACGCGTTCGGTCGGCTACTGTGGCAGTTGGATGAGATTGCAACATTTCGTGGTTGTTGGTGTGTTTGAATGTTGTTTGTTTTGTTTTTGTTTCATCTTTCATTTTTTGTTTTCGTTTTCTTGCTCGAATCTCATCAACTTCTGGGTGATGATCGTTTTTACCAGACCGCTCAAACAAATGGATACAATTGAGGCCACTCTACTGTGTTTGGGCAGTTCGCTTGGATCGCAAGAGCTAAAATTCGAATGCTCTGAGGCGCAAGAACACTTCGCAAACGAGAGGAAAAAACACTTACAGTTTTAAGTTCTTTCTTCAAGTTTGTCGGAAATTTTAAGAAAGAGACGTGTATGGGCCTTCAACAAAAAAACCCATCGTCCTGAATAAGTAATTTGATCCAGCAGCAGCAGCCCGACCGCGTGGCTTACCCGGTCAGCAACAGAAACGCACGCACGCTGTCAGACCCCAAACCCCCCAATCGCTCGCAAACATTCACACATGTGCTATTCAAAATTATTCCCCAATGAAACAGAAAAAGAAGAAGAAAAAACAAGCAAAAATTCAGCAAATCTTGTATCGGCGTGTGATCTAATATTCGCCATCCCGCCAACGGAAAAAGATTTGCTTTATGCAAATGGGACACATTTTATGTTGCTCACAATTTCGCATATCGCATTCGTGTGTCTGTGTGTGTGTGCAAAAGCCAGCTAGAAACCTGTTCCACGCCGTGATATCGAAGATCGGCCAATTTGGATGTGATTCCTCCCCGCGCTGTTTTTTTTTATTTCTTCTGCGTCGCAACGCCAGCCAAGACGAGCCTTCGACTGGAGGGTCGAATGTGAGCTATCGGTCGAACTTCGGTCGCACACGCACGCAGTAGGAAATAAAACAGGATCTTCTCGTCCCCAGCTCGGCTGAACGACAGGAGATTGTACTTTGCAGGGGGGATGTGGTAAAGCTGGCTAAATTTATGCAGCAATTCGATCTGGTGGGCGAAGCGGAAGTCAAACCGCGCGCAAGGTGTCGCGAGCAGGCCAGCAGAAAAGATTTCATATCTTGCCCAAAAAAGCAGGGAAAGAAAATGTTAATTAAAGAGGCAATTTTAAGGGTGAAATGATGGCAAGCTCTGACCAGGCAAAGGAAGCTTTTAGCATTATTTCTTCCACCTCGGAATGCGTAAGTGCGCAAATTCTTCTCCCAGATCCTTTCCAATCGCACACGGAAGCACGGACTGGCCTTGCCGCCTTGTTAGCGCTCCGACGGACTTTGCTTTGGGATTTTGCTAATGCAGGTATCAATCAGCAAGGTGCGGTGGGCGCATTTGCATGCCTAATGCAGGCAGGACGGCTAATGACCATAATGAGCGTAGTGCGTCTTTGTTTTCCCCCCTGTACGATTTGCCTTAAAATATTTCTCCCATTTTTTTTCGTCCCCGCTCATTACTTCGCTCTAATGGGCGCGCGCGCACCGAGCGGCTAGCAGGAAGCGGATGCCTTTTGGGATTGAGAAGATTTGCCAGCCAATTTGCCCGGTTCTCACACTCGATTCTGCCAATCGAACGGCTCAATTCCGGAACACGGTTCCGAATGCGGATAAGAATTTCACGTCCGACGCCCGTTCGATTAAAAAAAAACAAGCACAAAACAATGATGCCGTACGCGTGTTGTGCAGTGATTAGCCACGCAACCGGAAAACACAGCCCACCGCCCCCGTGTGTTGTGATTACACTCGGTGTGCTCGGTGTGTCTTCGGTGCAATCGGTTAGAACAAATCGGCGCGCTGCTGCTGCTGCGTTCGATTGCAATCCCGCGCGCACGCAACACGCAAGCGCAACAGTGGGCGCAAGCACGCACGTGCGCGGGGGTTTGGGTTTTCCCATCATTTCCATGCGGTTTCACATTTCCATCGCATCATTTCGAGGCCAAGCGGTTACGGGCGTTGTGTGCTGTTTTCGGTGTATGTGTGTGTGTGTGTGCACCATTGGGTTGAAACCGCTCGGACGGCGACGAGTTCACTTTGACGTTAAAGGTGTTTGACAGAGGGACAGTCATAGACGCGGTGGACACATGCCGGATGCCTGCTCATCGTGTCGCTCGAGTGTGAGGTGTAAAAAGAGGCAAGAAAAACACACCTTCAACAAAACCAAAAGCATAATAAAACACTGCGCGGCCGAGGGAGCTCGCGCGGGCGCGCACATGCACAAGGCGGTGGCAAGGTTTCTTTCGCGGTACGGCGACCGACGTTGTGCAATGGTCAGCAGTTCCCGACCGAGGGAAGAGTGCAAAAACAGCACAAATGTGTTTGCCACTGTCACTAGCAACAGCTGGGATTGGCATCGGTGTGTGTGTGTGTGGCTCCGACTGCTTGCGAGCAGGAGAAGTCGCAGAAGCCCGAAACCCGGCTGAGCCTAAACTTGGGCCTCTTTGGACGCGTGTTCTGCAGCGGCACGGTCGCTCCAGCAGGTCCAGATGGTGTCCTACATTCCCCAGCTGGGTGGGATTTTGCAAAATCTTTGGACGGTAGCAACAGGCAATAGGTCGCCGAAAAGCTCGCCCAACCTTCGGCGGCCATATGGGCGGCAGCTTAGCAAAGATCAACTTGCACAGGGAGGGATAGAGAGAGAGAGAGAGAGAGAAAGATCCAGTGGAAAACCTCAGCCATCGTCTTGCGCAGTCTTGGCCGTGCAGGTTGCCGCACACCACCGAAGTGTATGTGTGTGGTTGCAATTATTATTATTATGCACGATATGTTGTCTCGCGCAGTCCGCAATTGGAACGCAATACTCTTCGGTAGCCGCACCAGCACTGCACACACACACACACGTATGCACGCACGGCCCCTTTTGGGTGGGGAGTGTGTGGTGTGAAAAGTCGTGAACGAAAAAGAGGGCCAGCGAGGGAGGGTGGGAGGAATGGCAAACAGCGATTATCCAATTCGATTTGAAATCGTACTTATCTAATTCTGCCATTTTTGCGCACACGGATCGTTTCGGTTGCGGTTTTGCTCACGCACATCAGGCGCCTATTTTTATAAGTGTGTGTGTGTGTGCCTTCACGGCTGCAGCACCTTCATTCTGCGAGACGACTGCTTGCCGAAGAGCTTAAGAAATGTCCCTCCACATGTGTTAGTGTCTGCAGCAACAACAACCACAACAACAACAACAACAACCAGCCAGTATGCATTGTGCACGTCAATCTGTGTGTACCGCGCGGCTCCGAACCCGCCGCCTGCCGCTGGCGCAACTGGTTTGGCCACCCTCTCCATTTCACCCCCACTCTCTCTCTTTCTTCGCCTGCTACTGCGTGCGAATCATTGACGGGGTTGCGGTGCTCGAAAGCCACCACCAGCTTGTGTGAGTGTGTGTGTGGTTGAGCGCACACAAGAAAAACCCCCATCCGTGAAGGCCTTTGGCTGGCCGCAGCAGCCTTCTTCTTCCCCACCTTACCCACGTACCCCGGGCCCAGTAGTGAAACTTTCGATTTCTGGCACGGCATACACACGGTCGCACGGGGGAGGGGGAAGGGCGAGTTCGCTTACGGTTAGCTTCTTTTTCTTCGCTAGCCAACCACCAGCAAAGAACTTGAACGAGTCCGCGCGGCCCAAAGCTCACCGCGCACGGTATGGTGAGTTTTCAGGTGGCTGAAAGTGAATTACCTTCAACGTGGTGAGTGAGGAGAACCTCCCCATGCACCAAAAGCCTCCCCGCCCCTCCCCAAGAGTCCTCATGCACTTGTCGCTGAGGCCCAAAACCGAGCCGATACAGAACTGCATCGGCTACATAACGGTAAAACTGCAATTGCACACCATCGCCGGGGGGGGGAGGGGTTGGTTTGGAATTTGGAGAAGAGCCTTCGCGTCGGACAAAGAAAACTATGCGAGAGAGGTTGCCTGTGCGAGCGTGCGTGTGTGTGTAATGGCGAATCCTTGCAAAAACGGTACACTTGGGGGGAGTTTGAAAGTGTTTCAAAACATAAACACACTTAGAAGCACACAGACACACGCACGCACTCGGTTACGAACACGTTGCTCAGGGACACAAGTAAGTTTGCAGCGCTGCGCTGTGTACCAAAAAGCAAAAGCAAAGCCAAAAAAAGCGTTCCAGCCCGCCGCTGTTAGAAGGCTCGGTGGTGTCCGCTGGTTGGCATTGGCTGGGCGGGTGCAGGCCTTCTTCGACAACCCCAAAGGCCTTCCTCCGATCGAAGCGATGCGTCCAAGCGAAGATGCGACACCAAAAACGAGAACGAGTTTTCTCATCGCGCATTCAAGTCTTTTGTTTTGACGCTTTTTGGTGGATGATCGCAACCATGTCTTATCGATTGGGGAATTTCTTCTGAGTGCGAGAGGCAGAGAGAGAGAGAGAGAGATAGAGATAGTGAAATCGAGGATCGCTTCAAGGATCTTCAACCGGACACTACACCTTCCAAGCACGAACGCAAGGACGCACCGGACGCACAAGGTTCAAGGCAATCCAAGGTGTTGGAAAAGTTTCATTCAAAATGCATCTTCATTCGTGTTTTTGAGGGTTGTGAAATTCAACCACACTTTCAGCGTGTTCGGGGCGATCCAAAGCGAAAGCGAACAAGCTTTGATCGCATTCCAGCAAAGGTCTGAGCGCCGCCCAGAGCGCCTTTTTGCTTGACCTTATGTAACCAGATTCCTTTGAGGCTGTCCCTCCCAAGCACAAGCAGACCAATCAATGGGGCCGCTCCGGCTGGAGGTAGAACTTCTTGCGGTGCATTATAATTTGAAGCCTGCACCGAGCGGGTGGCAATGTGCACCGAGGTCACAAACGCCCCAACAGCGTAACGAATTCTCAGCTGCGCAATCGATACGGCAGCTAATTGCCGGGGATCGAACCCGGCCTAAACGTGGCGAGGAAGGGAGAGCAGCACGGCAGCCGGACGATGGTTGCTGGCGTTGTTTTAAACCGGTCGCATTATCCTCGCACGATGCATAATGTTGCAACAGCATCCTCCAGCGCACGGCGGCGGCGCACCAGCCGCGGAATGGCAATTGCGCAAAAACTAAAGGGGGAGTTGCTGTTTTCATTGCCTCTCCCGGCGTGTGTTCGTGGGTCGTTCTGGGGGGGAGGTTTTTCTTCGTTTGCGCGATAGGTTGGGGACTGTGGGGTCTGTTTTTATCGATCAAAAAGGGGCTAGAATCGTGCCCGGTTCCCATTCGGTCCCAATCGGTCCTAATAATGATCTGCGAAACCGGGCCACATGTCGGTTAGAAGAAAAGCGAAAGGCCTGACGACGGGAGCAGGCCTGAGACTGCTTCACATATGTCGGAGGGGCAATCGGGGCAAGAAATCGAGACAAATGAGAGTGAGAGTTGGCTTCTTTTTGTTTAGTCTCTCCCTCTCGTGGCTATTCCAAGCTAATGTCCCGTAAAACATCGATTTACGAGGGTGAGGCGGGGGCCTTTTTTCTTCAGCTCAGCAAAGCTTCAGCTTGCTGGATAGATATTGATCGCTCGGCTGACCAATGGCTGGTTTTTCTTTACAGCCAATTTCATAATGCAGCAAACGCTTGGAGCAATCTAGTTAGGGTCGCGAGCAATAGCGATCAATCTTTGTTTGTTTCACATTCACTAGGCAGCACGCACCCATCGTACGCACTAATTTACAAAGATCTTTGTAACACACACACATATACCCGAGCGAACTAATCGAAACCCTGTGTAATGTGATGTAAGGTGAGGTTTTTTGGGAGTAGAAATTTAATAATACAATGTACGTATAAAGCCCTTCATGTGCAGTTTGTGCAGCAATTGCTATTTGCAGCATCGTGCCCGCTCCACACAGATTCAGCCATCGCCTTTTGCGTCTCTTCCTTCCTCTTCTTCTTCTTCCTCTTCTGCCCTTCCTTTCATTATCTGTTTTCCAATTTTCTTTCCCTTCCCCCAATATCTCGCGCACGCTCGCCCTGTCGTAACCAAAAATGAAAATTCATTCACACACAACTTTTCCTTTTCATTGAATGCAGCGTACCACCACCACCACCACCCAACTCCGATCATTTTCACTCTCCAGACAGGTTTCCACTACGGCGTATGTATGTGGCTCCCTTTTACGTTTGCTCCACCATATTGCATCCCCTACCCTCCGCCGCGCGTTTGCACCATTGCGTAATGACAATTTTCCTTCCTATCCGACAATCTTCTTCTCAACCTCGCATCATCCTTTTGCGAAAAGTGGAGGGGGGAGGGGGAATGGTTCTTCTTTTCATTTCCCGTTCCGAATCGCGCTTTTCCGATTTCGCACACCTCGCGTATTATCGTGTGTGCGGGTATGTGTTTGTTTTCCGTTTTTCAGTGCCGTTCGGTGTACACTTTGGCTACTTTTCGGTTTCTCGGAGTTGTTAACCACCGCACACACAAACACACACACACGCACGCACAGATATTCGCACTCATTTGCACAGTATGTGTTTACTGCGTGCGTGTGTGTGTTTTTAATTTAATTTCGCCACAAATAAAAGTTAACACATCCTAGGGGTGGGCGGGGTGTTACAAGGGCCAACTAACGGGGTAACACTAGTAGGTGAGTTTTCAAAACACACACACACACAAACAGACAAACTTTTCACCGTAGCTCGTTTGCAGTAACTATTAACTCTTGTCTCGGGACCCAAATTTCCACCCCAAAAATTTGTTTGTGATGGTCTTCAGATTCGTCAATAAATCCCTACAAAAATCACCATCACTGGCACGAAACTGCCCGAACCATCAGAAACGGTGTGCACTTCACGACTGAACGAAACAGAGGCAAATAATAAATACATAAAAAAAAAGCACAATCACTGGCACGGATTGCCAACACCATCCTCTCCCTAACCTGTTTCACTTTTGCACTCCACCACTTCTGCCTTAGCACCTTGGGTGCCAAAAGGGACCGCCGCAACACACTCACAGAAACCGCGCACAGAAACACAACCACGAGCACGAACGGCCAACAGTAAACTGACGACACACGCTGAGGCCAGCCCGTGCCGAGACCGCACCGTCCGCGCACGACGGATAATTGTACGCCCGCTCGCGCTCTCTCTCTCTCTCTCCCTCTCTCTCTCTATGTGCTTTTCGCTCTACCGAATGGCCAGTCGAACCAGTCCGGCCAGGGTGGGGAGTCGAAGAAGACGAGACAAAGTTGCGGATCTTTCTCTCCCTTCTCTCGCTCTCTTTCGGTGTGTAAAAAGGTTTGAAGATCGGTCGACGATCACGGTGCGTGCGTGTAGACCGATCACGGCGTGCTTTTGCGCCTTCGGGGCAGTGCAGAAGACGTGTTTTTTTGCTTTGCTGTTGATGCCACCACCGCGAGGATGGCGCAAGCAGCTGTCGCATTTGCGTTTTCGGCTCCACTTCGGGCCTCTATTTGTGTTTGTGTGTGTGTGTGATGGGCCCAACTGACAGCATCTATGGGTGGTAGGAGGAGGGCTGTCAGTATGCTGTCTAGTGGCGTACGGGGGAAGGGAAAGGTATGCTGTGCGCGAACAAAGAATCATTGAGCTAGTGCGCGCACTAGGCGACACAGTTAGAGAGTCGTCCAGTGGAATGGTTCGTTTGAAATGATTCCTTTTAATGCAATTAGGATACAATTAATCATCATTTTTTTGAAGTGTGACTCTTAGTATAGGGGCACAGTTTTGCATCACCTCGTTTAATTACCATTCCGGTCAATTAGAGCCACGCACACCCAATAGGTTACGATTCACGTGTCTCTCTGGGGCTGCGGTTTTGCCCAAGCAAAGCGTGTCGTGTTCGCTTTCCATTTTTTTTTTTCGCTAATCAATCAAATACAAGCCCCCCGAGAGCAAGCGCACTGTTACCAGGCTTCTTTATCGTCCGGCACGCCAGGGACGCTCACGGATGGTCAGAACGCACCGGCACGAGTGTGCGGCCCGTCTGGGTTTAGATTGAAGGTTTTCTAGCCCGGGTCCGATGCAACCGGTTCCGATGCGAGCGCGAGATTCATTCACCACCGTGCAGCAAACCCAGAACGATCTGGCTGGATGGAGAGAGGGGGGGGGGGGGTGTAGGGGCGAATTAATATAACCCGCTCACCGTGTACACCGGAAGTAGTGGCGCGCTTGATAACAGTGCTCAGACACTGCGCTGTGCACTATTATCCGGTAATGGTCTAATCGGCGGCTAAATCGATGCACCGATGCACTTGAGCAAAAGGGCAGCGCGAGGCGGACATTCTACGGCGTAAGTGGCTAGAACCTTACGTTTTGCATCGCGCACAAGCCACAGCCAAGGACCACTACACAGAGGGGAGCACTCGAAAGAAGAGCAAAAACGTGCCCGTCCCCAACGCACCGCTGCCACAGGGACACGAGCTTCCGGCTGGGTAAATTTATTTCACCAACAGTGGCGCCCACGTGCCCGCGCAAACCTTGGCGCCTTTGAACTGCTTAAACTGTTGACCCAGTCGGCCAACTCTCCCCGGTTGGCGACAGAGCGGTTGCTGTGTGAGGTGCTAGAAATTCCACGCCTCAAGTAGCAGGGCGACAAGTGAGTCAAGAGGAGCCGCTCAGGACACACTGCCAAACCGGCGTAGGACGTGGGAAATCCGCGCGTAGCATCAGATTTATCCTTCGAATCGTTACGAGAGCACACTCATTCTCCGGTGCTTGATTTTGTAAGCCCAATAACAGGAGGTACACTGACGACAGCAGTTTACGTTTGCAATTGACGGAACTGACCCTTGCGACTTCAAATGTGTGTGTGTGTGTGTGTGTTTGTGTGTGCTAGTGGCATCCCATGGCTTCCGTCACGAGAACGCTTGACACAGAGAGGCAGAGATCGAGATGTTCCTCCGCCAAGGTGCGCAGCAGGGCAATGTTCAAGCATTCCTAGCCCATCGCGCACTGCCACCCGCAAGGTGTTAAGTGCAGCACAAACAGGCACAAGTGGCCAAGTACGATTGACGTAGTGCACGATGAATGATGATTTTCCTGTGAAGCTTTACACACCGAACGGCTTCAGTGGCGACACGGGGGCAAGATCTGGGAATCACCCCGCACTCCGCAGGTTCCGGTCGGGTGAACGCTGAATACATGGACACGCGACACCAGCGCCAAGTGGACACCCGCGGCTCGGGATGCTTGGGGAATCTTTGCAGTGTAATGCCGTGTAATGGAATGGCCCATTTGCGAAACACGACAATGTTGGCAAGGAGAGAGATGGTAAGTGGCTGGCAATATAGTTATATACAGTGCCGGGAAGCGTCGTTAGTCATTGCAGTTAACGAGATCTAAATAAGGCTCAATTTACAGCTGGATGTAGTTGATCTGCAGTGACGTGCAGGAAAAGGGTGGATTCCAGAGCGGGATGTAAGTGCGGATTGTGGATCTATGGTGCGATACTTAAATGGATATGTCATGCTAGTTTAATATTGACTGTATGGAAGTCATTTAATTGTTTTATGTTATTATAGCTGTATACCTTCTCTGTAGCTTAACGATCTGCAATAGCATTTCCTTAGGAATATTTTGAAGAAATGTGCATATATCCTCAAATCAGCTCGAATCTCGAATCGTATCAAAACTCAGGAACTTCCTCTTCCTTTCTGGTTATTCTTGGAATAGTTATTGATCGTTTTGGACAATTATCCCTCACAATAACATGATGAAGGGTTTGAAATGTCTCAAAATATGAAAAAATCAAATAATTGAAACAAAGTCTTAAATCTTGGAATATTCTCTACATAAAGTTCATCTAATATTTATTTGTGATGCTTCCTCTGTGCATCTTCACAGTTGCTTGAACTGTTGTTGGTATGATGGCAACAAAAGACGTTTAATATTAAAATCAAATGCTGGTTCAAATCAGTTAAATCCTGGATTTTATATTAAAAACATCACATAGCTAAGTACAACAACAAATAATTTGTTCCTGCTACTGGGGTTCTAGTCGATGGAATATGATCTTGATGACCGGCATGTCTCTAGTTACTATTAGGTGAAGAAATAGACCGTTGCATGGATAGCGGACAAACAGCTAATCTGGTTTCGCGATGAAAATCGTAGATTACCAAAAAAAAGTGTGTTTGATTCCCTAGACCTTCTTCAACTGGTTGAAATATACGCCCCATGCAGAAATCTAAGGGCTTGTGAATTCCTGCATATTCCACCGCGACAGACTGTCTTTAGATCAAATGAACATCTTTTGCAATACATACAGACCTTTAATAACTTTACAGATTGCTTTGAATTTTCTTAGAGTGGACTTTTTGTTTCCTTGATTATCCTTCCTTCCTCAGTCTAGCCTAGTCTAGTCTAGCCTCAAACTTTTTTGGAATTCTTTGCAACTAGGAGATCTTTACTAAAACTAGGATAGCATAAGATGTAGTTAAACTTATTAGGCAGACAAATTACTAACGAACTTACTTATAGTCTTACCTCTTAGATACTTTATCAATTCAATTTCCTCCGATCATACCCTACTGCTCTCTGTCGTCAACCATTTTGTGACTTAAGTAAAGCTTCTTGCTGGACCTACTGAAGCCTACATTTCTCTGACTGTACCGATTTTTCTAATTTCTATTTCGGCTCACGAAATACATTCACGAGCAACAGCAGCAGTGGCAGTATTTTACGCACGCAAAACGGCTGTGTGCGTTTCAATTGCTCAACACCGAGTCCGACCGACGAAGGTCACTGTCAGCGCGAAGCTTCTTGCCACCCAAAAACTCGGCACCAAAAACCAAAACGCGCCCAACTGTGTACAGCGAGTTTCGGAAATTATTAGCGCTGCTCATCATCATCATTATGGCGGTGATGTTGCGTTCCAATCAAATTTCAAACCCCCTCGTTACGGACACACACACACACGCGCGCGCCCAAAACCAAAACGGAACCATGGTCGATGGCTGTCGAAATTGGCGCTATGATGCTACACATTTCACCAAGACACCGAAGCATGGTGGTGGCGTGCCACAGATTGGCCCTGTCCCGGCTATGGCCGATACGTGCCCGGCATAAGAAGTCGTCGTCTTCATACCGGTGGTAGACAATGGAACCCACCAAACCGCCCGGGCCCGGGCCCAGCCGGTAACATTGAGCCATTTCCATACGTTCCTTACGTTCCAGCATGGGTGGAATTTGGTGGTGCGTTATGCGAATCGCGTCCTACGCCTTCACGATCCGTCGGCCAGATGCGTTTATTCGAAAGTCGGTTTCGGCTCAGGGTCACCCGTCAAAAGGGGGAAGAGAGAGAGAGAGAGAGCACAGCTGCTTTGTTTACCTCTTTGTCCCTACATTCGTCTTCAAAACAGTGCCTTGTACGGTAGAAATCTTTCTCCCGCATCACGGGCCGACAGTGCTGTGCCATACACACACACACACACACCGCTTGATCATGAACTTGATCCCTCCGGAACGTTAAAGGGTCAGCGACGGATCTTGCACCACATTGTTACGAGTGCAATTCAAAACTGTGGCTAAGCAAATGGCACACGTTTAACGCACGCGACGGGTGGTGGTAGGTGTTGAGATTGCAGCCGCTCGACAATAGCTCGTCCTTGACGTTTGCCTCCCAGGCCGTCAGCGTCTTCGACTGATCGTCTGATCGGTCGTATGGCCACGGTTTTTACGAGCAGCGGCGGGCCCCATTAGCAAAAGGACAAAACGGCAATCTACGACGAGGCACAGCGCCGTGTACAACGCGCGATTAACGACAGCGACGACGTTGTTGGCTGTCAACAAGCTGTTTTGCGCTGCTGTAGCTCTTTCTAGCGCGGCAAAGGATTCGTCGGATTAGTCGTCGCCGGAGTGGCGAAAGCTGGCACTGCGTGACATTCCGACCCGGGTCGTTAAAACTAAGACCAGCAAGGACATTCGCTGCTAAAGTGCGCTTAGTGTGCACACATTTGCGTACCGTTTTGGAGGTTATCCTGCCCGCGGTGGAGCATTTGTACGATGGAAAGCAACATTTTATTAGGTGGTTTGATGTGCAACCTTTGCTTTGCACCTGCGAGGCATCTTGCTTGTGACTAACATGCGCTATCGGTTCATGCTAACTCCTTAACTACTGCTTCAACAGCTGCTCTCGGTAAAATCTTTCCATCAGTTTTTTGTTTGTTTGTTGGACATTACTGGTTTTTTAAGCTGTGTTTTTTTCCTACCATCCGATGACGAACGACGTACGCGATGAACGATGTATCATGGTTTGTACTTTGCACCTTCGAGCTTACTGCTGCTGTGGCTCCCCCTTGCACACAAACACACGCACGCCGCGCAACGCCACGATGACGAAAATTGTTGCAAAGGCAAGGCAATGGAATGGGGAGGGAAAGAGAGCGGGAAACCGGGCTTTCCAAGCATCACCACCACTGCGCTAGAATTGAACCGCAAAGGGAGAGGGGGATGACATGTACGTCATTGGATCGCCAAGGCATGATTTGCATTAATTGAAGCCTTCCGCTGAGCTGGAGGGCACGCTTAGATCGCGCGAGCTCCGCCGTAAGAGAAAGGATGTCGTTTTTTGTTGCTACTGTTGCTGCTGCTAACGCTCGGTACAAATTGCTACGGCAACAACTACTACAGCAACAGCAACAACAAAAAGAGCCACCAAACATTAGCTTAATTCTTTTTTTTTACCGCCACTCGAGCTGTGTTACAGTGCGAGCCGATTTTTCCATCGCTCCCGTGGCTGGCTGTGCTGCACCGTTTTTTCCCATTGAACAGCTCGCAGACGGCGATGGCCTTTGAATAACCAATTTTCCATTGAGCAGGAAAATTACGCGGCTGTGTTGCAATCCGGTGAAGGATTTTCTTCGGCGGGCCGCACGTTGTGCCGTTTCTGGCAGCACGATCGGTTTAACAGTGACCACCGTTTGATCGACAAGTTGCTTGCCGTTCGCTTGATCTCAGTGTCTAGTGGCCCAACAGGTTCCATGGAGTGGAGGAGCACGGGAGCGAAGATGAAAGGAATACCAAATCACCTCGATGACAGAGTGTGACGAATTGTTGGAAATTGTGATGAGATCGTGACGTGCCGGTGCGCTACTGGGTTTTCGGTCAGGAGTGGGATGGATTGTACAATGAAGCGTTGAGCATTCCAATAAAATTACTCTGGCGCCAGGAGCGGGATTCAGTGGGGATGGAATAATCTTGTTGTGAGCAAAGTAACATCGATTATGTCAAACTTTGCATGGAATTAAAGATTGTATATTCATCGTTTAATGGAGATTATATTTGCCTCCTCCAGTGTTGGGCTAGTTAAACAGGTCTTCAATGTTTTACCTGTCTCAATAGGAATCTTATCGGAAATATCTTATTTGCTCTACATCCTTCGCTGTGCACGTTGCATTGTATTTGACTGTAATGTGTGTGTGTGTATGGTTTATCTGCGCATGTAAATGTTCGATACAACGTGTTAACAATTTTTTAAACGATCAGTATTCAGTAAATTAAAAGTCTTTCAAACTTTCGATCAAAAATTAGTTTTCATGAATTGTTATTTTAATTATAATATAATAAATAAATAAAAATAAGAGACAGTTTTGGGTTTTTTTTTAAAAAGTGAGACTGTGAAGGGGTAAGGAATAACCTTTTGTAGACACATAATTCATTGACTGCATCAGGAAACCTCCAGATTTATCACCATTTATCATACTTATGGAAATAATCTGTTTGAACTAGCATCGAAGCACTTTTTTCATTTATTAAGAATATATACAAGAAGCCAAAACCAAAAAGGGAAAAAATCTTTGAAAAAGGAGCAGTAATACTTAATAATATCTGGTCCATGGTATAATACAGAACACTGAAGCACTGCTTTAAAATAATTTATGAAATAGCAAGCAATGTAACTGTTATTAACAATTTGCATACATTGAAAGGGTCTAGTGATGCGAAGCGTCATTTCAAATCGTCTAGTGGTTCCAAAAACGTGTTAATAGTTTGAGAAAATGTCCAAGAATTAGTAGTGAGGTTGTACTACGAACTTCAACTCTATAATACTCATATTCAAAAATTATTGAAACGAACTGGACAGAAAGCCTCTAAAATACACTTTCCCAAACAATTAGAACTTATGATTTTGAATTAGAAGCAATAAAAGATGATTAATGTAAAACTGAAACTCACTGAACTAAAACCGAAATTTTATTGATTGTATGTAAGAAATAAATGAGATACAAAATGTTTCAAAAAATACCTGTGTAATAAAAATAAACTCTTTTCTATTACCGCACAACAAAACAACAACATATCTACAGCAATGCACTTTTGCACAACATCGTACAACAGTTTAGCGATCAGTCTGTCAGCCTCAGTCAGTCTCCTCCGACAGTGGATGAAGTAACACGCTTGCACGCACGCGGGGGAAAGGTTATTGAAAATTCGGTTTTAATTACCCCCTGACTTTCTCACCCGGCGAGTTGTGTTTTCAGCAACGGAATGAGGAACACCAGGCTCCACCAATCGGTACCAGTACCAGGGAAGGGATCACTGTACCACCAGCAGTGTAACACAACAATAAACGGTCGTCGATGAGTATGGTCCCACAACAAAAATGAATGAATGCACGCCAGAGATGAAAGTTGGGGTTGGGAATGGGTGGGCCCTGGGCTGGGGCGGGGTGTGGCGGGTTACGTAATGTCAAGGCCTTCGCCTGTGAGTAGCATTCGCTCGGGATGACTTTTTTTTTTCGTTACAGCCATTTCTTTGAACGATCGGCTTGTGCCGATCGAGCCTGGCGGTGCGTGGCCGATTTATAAAAGCTCGATATAGTTAACCCAAAGTCAACACACAGAGAAACAGAGAGAGAGAGAGAGAGAGAGAGAGAGAGAGACCAAAGAAAGGGTCGCAATCGACGTTTGGTGAGTCCCGTTCAAGACTCAGAAAAAAAGCGATTATTTACCCTACCGTCGATCGCTTTGCCTATTGTTGAGCAGGCCGCTGCCGGCAGGCTAGGGCTGGTAGGTTCACCGCAACTGATGACGTGGCAGCACTGTGGCGATGAAGAGGTTGATTGGATCCCGCATGACAAATGGCCTTCGATGGCTTTGTTCGGTTGGGTCCGGGCCAGGACACTTAAGCTTGACCTTCTTGTTTGATTACTCGGATCGCCGCCGCCCAATGCCTTCATCGCCATCACTCTGTGCCCTTTCTGTGTACCCCCTTTTTTTACGCAAATGAATGACGACTGCAACCGTCGACGACAGTCGCAGATATCTGGTTCTCATTATCTGCTGGCGCGTATTTACGACCCGGCCCGGCTGGTTTATTCCGTTTTAGATGATGTGACAAATTGAATCCCTATGACAGCTTGATCGACAGTGGCCACGGTGAGTGAGTAAAGGACAAGGCAGTTCGTTGCAACCACCGGGCAGGGATTGGAGCAAAACTGAGTAAAATGCTTTGTTATGGACATTTCCCTACATCGGTTTACATATCGATTAACATAGTTCTGTCTATTTGAAATTTGTAAACAATGCGGTATTATGAATCAATGATACTGGCAAACCATTTCAGTGTTGCATTCATAAGAAATTATTGCCTGTTAGTCTTTGTTTGTTTCATTGTTATCCTTACACTTGATTGGTTCCCTTCAGGAATAATTAATAAACAAAGCGTGTGCAGCTGTAGATGCTTCATAGCAATAAAGAAACGATGGAATGTTGGGATCATTATAGTGCAGAGTATCGCAAAGCTTCATATAAGATTAATCATTTATTTCATACATTAATTCTACTACTCGAGTTAAAGAGCAATCGAGGCAAGATAATTCAATAATGCATTCTTCAGTAGTCATAATTCAATTGAAGTTTAGTTTGAATTAAGAATATTAAATAGTTTTTACTAGAGTTTCGGGTACAGTTTGGTGGTTTTATGCTAACAACAGGGTGTTTAATAAGAAATACTTAAACCATATTCCACATGATGCAATTAGGACCTGCTGGAGTTGAGGTTTACAATCATAAATTTCGCCCGGTGGACATTTTTCACTACCTTTAATCCTTTCGCCTATCGTCAATAACTGTCAGCAACTCACGCCGACCACTGTTGCAACGATCACTCTTCCAAAGCGATAGAAGCAGTCAGTGAAGGTGCAGAGTGGCAGATATCACTAAAAGGAAAATGGATGAAAATCGACCCAGTTTCGCGGAGGGGTGCCGACCCATTCCGCGCCAGTTTGCACGGTCTAGCGTTTGAGTTTTCGAATTCGGCGTAAACCTCTCATCCTCAAACATCGGCCGAACCGTGCGGGCGTTTGGTAACGTTTCGGTAACGTCTTAATGGTCAGCACACCGTTGTTTGGGTTGGGTGTGGGTGGAAACGACATCAACCAAACACATCGGGCCCATTCCAGCACTAGCGGCGCTTGAATTGAAAACGCCAAAAGTGACCCAACCTCGTCTCGCGCACTACAAAGCGAACTCAAACGATCTTACGAAACCTCGATCAAGCCGAATCGAGTGTGTTGCGGAGGTTTAGAGGAGTGTGAGAGAGGGATATCACTCGATCCTAATCGTTTTGCTGTAAAGCAGAGACATTTCTAATTCCTTCAGTAGCTCTACCAAATTAAATCAACTTTTCCGTGACATCCCGTGCGGATCTTTAGTAAAAGGAGGCCAATCTTTGTTCATGTCGATCGCAAAAATTGACCTTCATGGCAACACACACACACACACAGGCAAGGGCACACAAAAAACACAGACAAAGCAAATACTTGTCGCATATTTGATAAAGTTCGCATACATTTGGAAGGAAGTTACCAAGCATGAAAAAACAGTTACCGTGGCTGAAAGAAGGGAGAGATACCAACGATTCGTACAAATACAAATTGTTGACCGGACTGCTCGATTGCGCAGGGGGAGGAGGCTTTCGCTTTCGTGTCACTGGTTGCGCATTGCCTCCCGCTTCTCCTTGCCTTCGTTTCACCACACGTTGGTGGCGAGCGAGATGCTTCGCCTACCGAGGAAAAGAATTGCAAAAGACCACCGGCCAACGCCGCGACGCACGTAATCGTAGCCCGCGCGCACATGGTGCTCTTGTCGCGTGTGAGCCGACCGCGTGTGCCGTACCTGGTCGTAAACCATGCCACACACACACACACACACATTCCCCATGCCTTCTATTTGTCGAGCTTCAGATACGGTCTGGCCAGTTCGATGAGCAAAGGCAAAGCGACGTCGTATCGCCGCTCATAATCGATAGAGCGAACGACGCAGAGTGTCGTTCCCAAGTAAACCAAACAAAAAAGCGCGCACACACACACACACAACGCACCCGTTCAGGTCCCAGCCTTTCTCCGGCAGTTTTCACAGGAGTCCAGAAGTTTGTGCTTTTGCCTTTCGAAATATATGGTTCCCTTCACGATCCCCCCGGCAGGCACTGCGGAAAGGCAATCTGTTACGCAAGCTTCTATCACGCCAGCCCCGAACGTCTTGCGGTCCCCGAAAGATGCAGTTTAATAAGCATCATCATCATGGCTTCGGTGCATCGTCCGACTAAATGTGCCCAGGTCCCCAAACGTGGGATTGGTTCGTTTTTAGCGGGCAAATAAGTCCCCCCCCCCCCGTTCAACGTAAACAAACTGATTGTTTGTGGCGGAGCCCTTTAAAAAAGGATGAAAGGGAGGGTTTCAGTACATCCCCCGGGCGTACAAAACGCGGTTCGCTCGGCGACCCCTCTCTCTCTACCGCGTACGCTTCGATCCCAAAAACAATACGTTGGCCTGTTTAACGTCCTGCTAAGTGACGGAGGAACGTTGCTTTTTTGTCGATTGTCGTTGGTGTAGAGTAAGCGTTAGTGTCCTCGACCTAATTTCTGCTCGTACCGCCACGCTTATGAGTGATGGCGTTTGGGGACGGTGGGAAGCTAAAAAAAACAGGGAGGTTGTGATGTAATATTCATAAAGCGGCTAGTTCAACGAACGGACCGGGTTGGATTCGATTGTATCGATTTGCTGCGGCGGTATTCCCAACGCGTTAACGTCGTCCTTTCGCTTATCAATTGGTAAACCTTCCTGAAGCACGTAGCAAGTGCCACGCATGGGCATGGGCCACACTTTAACGTTCTATCAGTTGGGATGTTTGCATGATTTATTCAGCGTTTTACGAAAGTGGAACATTAGCTACTTTTTATCAGAAAAAAAGGAAATACCATGCGTACATGGAGACAGAACCTGAAGTTGTTTATTAATCATGCATTAGCTGCCTTGGGGACTGTGTAATCACTAGCAAAGGTACACTATCGTCATACGTTATCTCTGGACGTACATTTCCCAATGGGGTGTCATTAACCAATCTGATGATCCGTTCCTTGATTCGATAGTCGATAAGAATTTGATCTAGATGCAATCTTTTTATAAATATGCATTTTGCTAATGGAAGCTGATCAAGATATATCAAGAGATGATGAACAGTTAATGGAAGGATATGAACTTGGATCAAAACATTACAATCTGACAATAGTTTTGGTTGGTCCTGTTTGAATATTGTCCATTCAAATTGGAGTTTTTTTTTATATTCATTCTTCCCCCTGGCCTGGTTAAACTAGTTGATTATTAAACCTTATTTTTTTAATTGCGCTCATTGAATGGTATTAAGATTGGGTTTCGCTATAAATTAACAAAACTTTTATTGTAATATCCTAACTGATATGGTTCCTTTTATTTGTTTAACTATTGTTTTACAATTGCTGTATACTCGAATGTTTGTTTACGAAAGGCTGTTTATCAACTAAAAAAAAATCCTGAGAGACTTAATGTTCGTCCTGCGGTGATCCGGATCTTTACAGCAGTATGGCTTATCGATCGTTTGAACAAAGTTTTGTTTAGCATTCAAATTAGACTTGACCAGAATTAATAGCACATTTTTCCAATAGGTATCAGAATATCTCGGTTTCAACAAAACCCCGCTAAAAACATGTTTATGTTTGGTTGTGGGTTCAATTTTAAATAAAAAAGAAACACCTGTAAACCCGTTTTGTATAATACTAAAAAGGTAAATAAGATTAAATTCTGTTCAATTACTTTATATCAAAAAATAATATTGAAGTTTTTTTTATCTGGTTCCACGGACGTCTGACTTAGCCATTAAGTGTATCATTAAGCATAAAAAAATACCAAAAGTGCTCTAGATGTAAACGTCTGCTTTTAATGGAACAAAGTTTTTTCTATCTTTTAATACTTCTAAGAGCCATTCTGCAATGCGTGTTAATGGAAACACACATACTCGTCATTGATACGCAAGTTGCGCACCTGGTAGAAAACGGATAGCATTTTTTGTTTAGCTTCTTAGCTTCTTTTACGAGTATCACTAATAAAGCAACTCCTCTGTACACGTGCCCTTCCTTGAGACGCAAACTATTAAAGAAGAAATTTTCATCACAGTAGTAGAACAAAAACAAACTCCGACAAACACTTTACTGTATCCTTAAGCTGGCGGAAGTAGCCAACGCAAGGTTAATTAGTGACGAGTTTCGTGACTCAGCGTTTTACGGGTGAATCAGCGAGCGAAAGAAAATGAAGTGACGCAAAACAGGTGGTGCGAGATTTTGTTTTTGCTCCTTCCATCTGTTTTCAATCTACCTTTTCTTAAGTAGTTCGAATTTGTAAAGGTCAGTGATCTGACTCAGCGTGCAAAGGTGCAAGTGGTTTGCCGTGATCATTTTTAGTATCTTCAAAATCAAACGGAATTTTGTATAATAGTGTAAGCGTAAAAATAATTTCGCCTCAATTCACCAACCAGTCTGCTTTTGGAATAAATCTCACGAAACAAATTAAGGAATTACAGTCCGAAGGAATTAATCTCACCGTGTAATTGCGCACCCGCGTAAAATGTAACCTGCTAATTAAAATTACCAATCGTGCCCGAAAGTGAAACACTCAAAAAACTGACCCAAATCCGCGACCGCACTGCAACGGCCCACTGGGTATTCACCCGCAGCAAAAGAATGTCCGACCGAATGGACGACCGGAGAGTGACATAAGCGGGACCAACGGACCGAACGGGGGCAAATGAAAACTTTTACCACAGCAGGCCGCCGGTGAATGGGTGTGTGTGTGTCAGGTGCTGCTGCAGCTCAGAAACGCGCTGTTGCCCCCCACAAACTAACACACACACACACGCACAGTCGTGCAGTCCGTGAAAACTCAGTAGCCTGCAGTGATAGCCGTGGTGGCGTGTGGTGGTGCGTAATCAACACCTTGACAAATCCGATACACCTCCAAGCTTCAATGTGCGGGTAAGAGGGGGGGCTTCTTTTACACCCCTACCTCTCCCGGTGCGCTACTGCGCACACTGCGTTAAATAATCTAATTTCGTCAGCTAAAGCAACCACCGGTCAATGCAAAAACGAGAGTGGGAAAAACCAGCGCCAGGCTTAGCCGAGCGCGACTGTATGCGCGTGAAAAGCGCACGAGGAGTCCTCCAGCCAAGACGCTTAGTGCAGCGTAAACAAAGTAACATGCGTTGGAGGTTAGTTCTGCCACAAAGCTCACAAATACCGACGGAGCTGCAGGACAGTAGGAGTAAAAACATACAAAAAGCAATCAACAAAGTTATTTATTTGGACGCGGCAAAAGCGCGCACGTGGGTAGCCGCATAAGAAAGTGAGACGCCGAGCGCTATTTACGGAAAACAAGAAATAAAATAGAAATGTGTGTCATTAATAATAGCAACAGCATCAATACCAAAAAAAAACGAAGAGAAGTAGCCCACCACAACACTCGTGACTGGCCTGGCATCAAAATCCATTGACCGTCGCGTGTTGTGCTCTGCACACGGTGCGTGGCTCTTGGCTCCCCCTCCTGCCCTATCTCTTCCCAACACAGAGAGAAAGGCCCTGGAGTCTGCGAAGAGTCTGCTATGTGTGTGTGTATGTGGCAAAGGAAAACGAAAGTGTCACGGCAGACGAAAGCGCACTAGGGCAAGTCGGACGGCCCGAAAAGCGCCAAAACTTCCACCACCGCGGTCTGCCGGTCCCTCTGTGCCCTGTGCACGACGCGCAAACACACTCACACCCAATCCACAAAACCGGAGTAACCTGATCGGTGGTTTTCGGTTCGGTTCGGGCGGTTCAGTTTTGACCTGGAGACCCGGGAATTATGTAAACGTCACACACTTACGCTCGGCCCAACCGTTCACCCAAGACGCGACAAAAAGTGAAGGAAGGCGCACCAACAACACACACACACGTACATCTACACTCAACAGCATTCCCAGCCAGCTGATGAAAACTGATGCGGTCAATCGGTTGACCGACAAACCGACAGACCGACTGATCTCAATTCGATGATTTCCGTGCTGCATCTCCGTTTGGGGCTCTCCACACACACACACACACACACACGAGTGAAGCTTTTGGATTCATTTCGGTTTCGAGGTGTGGTGCCTATGTTTGTAAGGGGAATCGTTTTAACCCTTGGTTATTGCTTTTTAATGTGTTTTTGATTTCACGATGACAACTGCAACAGTTTGTTGTTTTATGCGTGTGCGTGACTCCTTCTAAAACTGCGTTGCTGAGGTCCGTGCGTAATCCACACAGCATCATGGACGAACTGCACTCAAAGTTCATGTAACGCAACCGGTTGCGTGTCCATAAACCCTTAAATGCATGTACGCCATGCTGTATCGGGGGGAGTGCTACGTCATGCAGTCTGTTTGTTTGTTTATTAAACGCGATGATCGCAAACAGCCAATAGAATTCGTACACAGCACCTATTCGCTGCTAAACAGATGCACGGAACACACACACACACATCTTTCAATCGCTTGGGTAGGATCGCACCATCATAGAAGAAGAAGTTTGTGGCTTATTATATCACCGAAATCGGTACACTAACCGCTGTGACAAACTTGAAGACAGACGAAAATCGACAGACACACACACACCTAGCCGGGGTGTAAAGCAGAGGGTAAGCAAGAGGAACGGGATGGGATCTACCCTGACGATGGTGGCAAATCGGCATAACTGTTACGCAACGTGGTTATCTGGTGGTATGGCACTTTTTATTTTCGCAACACCAGCACCTCTGTGACGAGTTCGATTCGATCATTGGAGAATCGGGCTGAAAGATACAACGATAGAGGAGCCAGCAGGGAAAATGCTCTATACGCTGTCCATGTGCAATATGCAGCTGCAGCTCTAGTTGAATTTAAAACTGATTAGTTGTAATTGTTTGGAATTCATTCTAGATAGTATTGCAAATATATTGAATTGTTATTTGAAGCTACACTGATGACAAAAGTAATTAAAACAGTACATTTACACCGCATTGAACCCCAGAACAAAAAACACAATCGCAATTAACACTCTTCTGGTGTGCAGATTTCCCTAAACAATGTCGTCCAAGGTGTCGGAAGGCGCGAGTGCTGCGCGTAAGTGAATACCAAATTCGACACGTCTGGCCATTAAACTTCTGCCGGCGCAGCTACTGACGTCAAATCATCAAGTGCCGGGCCGTTCGGTGCCTCGAAACAATCGAATTCTGCTTCTGCTTCTGCAGATTCAATGACTCATTACCTTCGCGATCCTTAAACGATCATTAGAAAGCATGCGGAAAGGAGTAGATGGATTGAACGCGGAACTGGTGAAATAATATGCCGAGAAAGGTCAGCATATTTTCTAGAAAACGCTAAAAATCGAATGAAATTAAGATTGATTTCCATCTACCAAATTATTGCTTCGTTGTGACCTTTTTATTTTCACTTCTGTTTGTTTGTTTTGCGAAAAATTCTAAAATAAATCAAAGAACAAACGTGAAACTTTCGACAAGCTTCAGCAAAGCTTTCGAGCAGTAACGAAAAGCGAGCAGTTCACCAACACACACATACACACACACACACACACACAAATCGTTCAAGCACGCAAAGCTCACATTGTATGCAATCTTGCATAAAAACAACTGCAATAAATGGCGCGCCGCGACTAAGCGAGCGTTGCGTGCAATGTGCGATACAAAAGATTGCAATGCTGCATGCAATTTTAAGCGACGAACCTTTGGGTGACACAACGGAAAACTTTGAATAGAATTAAAATGTTTATGTAAAGAAGAAATACGAACTAGCCAGTTTCTTCTTCTATTTAGCTTAGCAAGTAACCTGAAAATACCGATATACTGGCTTTAGAGATGTATTAAGCAGCACGCGGCCGGGTAGTCAGTCGTTGTTACGGGGATTCATCATAAGATCAAGCTGACGATTTTGCCATAGGACCGTTTAATATTGTTATTTTAAAACGTCAATAATAGCTTAGTTTAAATTCAATTAAATTCAAATAAACCCGTTTTCCAAGCGTGCAAAAAAAATAATGCTTAATTATGAACCCAAACTAGTTCAAGCTCACTTCCGGCGATTAATGTTGTTGTTGTTTTGTTTTTAAATTTGCCATAAAAACGCTGGTGATTCATCAGATTGTTTACTTGTTACCAAAATAGAGCAGTAAGTTTTTTTGTCTGCAGAAAAAGCTAAAACTATTATTCTAGTTCATGTTCTAGGTCCAAAGGTTGCTTCTACTGGAAAGATGATGTTTGTTCCTACATGAAATACCGTTGGCTGACCGGCGTATAATGTGAACAGAAAACCGGCTCCTCGCGCGGACGTTCCGCGAGACTTTTATTACGGATGGAATTTGCATAAAAACGAACCATCGGAATGTACGGCACCACGGTTTAAATGACTTCTCGCCGCGCGGAGCATTAAGTTTATTTCAGAGCCTTAATTTTAATCCCCAAAATGTATGGGTGGCATAAAATTCTACTTCGTGCTAGACACGTGTTCCACAAACCTGAGAGCAGTCCTATCTCATTCCAATCTGTGTGTCTGTTCGGCCGGTGTTGTATCTGTAAGGTCAGTTTCGAGCTTCCGCCACTGGTGCGCGCGCGAGCATCGACGGTGGTGGGGTGGCCACATCCGCAAGCGCTTCCCAACGCAGTGTGCGTAGGTAGCTGGGCTGGGGAGATGGAGCTCACCAGCCAGCCCAATGACAACTACTTCGGCAGGTCGATAACAGCGAGCAGGGAGATCGAGTTTTCGATGGTCAACTTGAACTTGAACGACGTGCGGTTTGTCGGGCAGCCCGTGTTGTACACGTGTGCGACCCGCTTGCCGTGCTGTAGCACACACACACAAGCAGTCGCGATCGCGGGCAGCGTTACAACAGCAAACATCTTGAATTGTAGAAAATCCACACCACATGCGGAAACGACGACGAGCGGCATCGGTGTTGGGGCTCGCGTGGTTTTGGGATGAATCGGCCCAAGACAATTAACGGCGGGAATCAAATTTTCCGAGCTTTTCAGCAAAACCTCGTCCAGCCGGATCATCATGGCATTGAGACGAGTTAATAGTCTCGATGGCAGCCGAATGGTGGAACGGTTGAGAGGTTTTTTTGTATGAGTGGTGTCGTGAGCTAACAGCCACTCGAGTTTAATTACAGCTATACCGGGCGCTGGACACTGGAATTGTCTATATCCGTGAGATTTATTGCACATAAAAAAAAGAAACAACCACAGCGCAAAATTACACCACAAAAACGTACTATGCAAATCAATACCCTTTTTTGGTAGATTAGAAGGCGAACGAGTTTGTAAAACCACTTCTCTCTCTCTCTCTCAGCCATTATCAAACGGATTGCGTAACACCATTATCATCAAAGTGCTATTAAATTTATTCTAAAACAGCAGATCCGGTTTTCCCGTCACCGGGTGGCGAAGCAACAACCTCCCAAAAACAGCTGTCGATTGACCAACTCAAACGGCGAGAAACAAGTTTCGAGGCAGGAAGTTTTTTTTCTCTTTTGGTTTTTTGTTTCAGTCGAGAAAATCTCAACCTTCAGCCGTGGGGAACAGCACGAGTCGGTTGATTTGACACTTTCGGAACCAACGGTGCCGTGGCAGCGTGGTACAACATACCGACCCTAGCGACATTATCGATTCGAAGGCTGCGATAGCTTAGATTACGGTCGCGTCTACGGACCGGATGGTTTCGGTGGCGAGGTCACTAGCGCTACGAATGTCAAGGGAGCTGGGGGGGGGGGGGGGGGGGGGGGGGCGAGGAGCAGCAGCACCACACTAATGAACATCACATACCTTCTCGTTCGTCTCCTGGGCGAATCAATAAACGCTGCATGTTGCGCACCGTCGTCATGAAGTAGTAATTATTGTTTAGAAGCAAAAAAAGCGAGAAGATAACATTAAGA
This sequence comes from Anopheles quadriannulatus, assembly GCA_000349065.1. NCBI lineage: Eukaryota > Metazoa > Arthropoda > Insecta > Diptera > Culicidae > Anopheles > Anopheles quadriannulatus. Next base: position 2,800,777 of record KB665398.1, read on the forward strand.
AGGCAAGGCTAAGGGGCACAAGGTGTTGATCGGTCACCGAGCAGCAGGGTTCAATGATTGCACACAATCAAACGTGTAGCTCTAATTGCTGGGGGAAGATATTGTGTGCGCTACCTGATGCCGTAATGAGCGTGAAGAGCTTTGGCTACTTGAATCGCTTCATTTATTGTTCGATTTAAAGGATTTTGAAGGAAGGAAGCAGGTGGATCACGCGAACGATATCGTACCATACGCGTTGGAGTGCAGCAGCAGGTATAGACAAAACATCGCCCCAGCAAACCGGCAAACGGCTAGAAACGTGACAGTGGTTTAGTGAAAGTGTAGCTACAGTAGAAAGCTATTTTAGCGAGAGAGCGTACATACGCCCTCTCTAGTGCACGCTATCGGTTGGACGCAAACTGTCTAGCGTAGCCAAATACACCCAGTACCCTCCTGTACGAAGCTCACCCACGGTTAACAAACCGGCATTAGCATACAACACGTCGCGAGCGAGCAATCGTCACCAGATGTATGCGAAACGAACATAAAAGCCTTCTTTTGAGGGGACGGACACACCTTTGCTTAAACGTCAATATTTTACTTTGCTGATTGCGTTCTCTTGCTTCCCAAAAAATACTCAGACACAAACTCAGACACATCCAAAAAGAAGCGTCCAACCATGATCGCAATTGTGTGTAAAGGGAAGAGCGAGTGAATTGACGTAAATCTTGGCCTGTGTAATCAGTTGTTTTTTCCTTCCTTTAAATATAATGTGCACAGCAAACTGTTCAATGTCTCTGAATGATTCTAAGAGAGCTGTAATGTTAAGAATGATTTCCCCGCCCGAACAACGCATTGACATGGCGACAAATTGTCATGCCGCATTGCCTCCCCACCGACGGAGAGTGACCCTTAGGGCGCGCCGGGGCGGAGCACCCCGGTGCAGGTTGATTGATATGGCGCTCATTAATGGTAGCTTTGCGCGTCGATCGCAATGAACTGTTGGGAGATGCATGGGTCACGGACGGGGCAGCCCACAAACAACTCGGCTCATTAGGTGACGCCGGCAAGATTGTGGACCGCTCGTGTGCTGACCCCATTTACATCCTGAACCCCGGGATGCCATAAGGCTCAGCAACCCACCCATCTCGCTAATCATCCCTGTCGTCACAGTGCGGGACGACCAATCGTATTGCAAACTGGTGCACTGAAGGAAGATAGTAAGTGCTAGAAAAGAGAGAAACAAAAAGCGACTACTTACGTTACTGCGGGTGAGTCGGCGGTCCAGCTGAACATTCGCTGGATGCGGCGTTTGTCCAGATTGGGCCGGATCGCGCCCAAACCCTCCTCGGCCTGCTGCGGCTGCGTCCCGGGCGGTTGCGTTGGGGCTGCTGTGTCCGCCGGTTGCTGCGTTGCGGTGGCCATCCTTGACCCTTTCTAGCTAATCACTTATCAACACGTATTGTCGACCAAATAAAATCACACACACGCGTGAACCCGCAGACACACACCACACGAACACACACACTTGAATTCGTCCGGCTTTAAGTTTCGCGCTCACCCGAACGTCTCTGCTTACTTAGCCGAGACTGTCCGCGGTTGTTTGCGTTTGATTTGGACACTTTTTTTGTTTGTTTGTTTGGTAAAATCTTCACAATCCTTCAATAGCCTAGAATGGGTTGGTTCGACGAGAAAAAAAAAACATGGAAATAAAGTACACAATGTTGAAAGTAAACAACGAATTTTAATTCGGACTGGTTCGGCTTCCAAAGTCCACACCAACACACCAACCACGAAGAAAAACGGTATACAAACGAACCAGCAAGTGAGAAAGATAGAAAGAGAGAGAGAGAGAGAGAGAGAGAGAGAGAGAGAGAGAGAGAAATAGCGAGAGAGCTTTTTGTGCCAATGACTTGCGTTTGGAAGATGTCTTAGTTTCTGTTTTGCGTTCTCACTTTTGGGCGCACTCAACCTGTGAACGCGTGCGTGCTTGTGGGGTTCGTCGCTTGTTAAGTTTTTCGTATCGTTTTTGATCGTTGAAGTCTTCACGGTCACGGTGGCACGAACGATACGTTTTCAATGCTTCTTTTTTTACCGGCACATAGTGAACGTCATAAAAACGTAAAATTTTAGCAATAAAACGGCAAATTTAAAGAAGGAAATAATTACGAAAACAACGGCGTACGAACAGCAGCGGTTTTTTGTCCCAATTTCTGAGAGATGCTGCAAAAGTGCAACGTGCAGCTTTAGGGGGGAATGCGGATAGTGACTCACTTGACACCGAAAACCGCTCTTTCAAGTGTAACCTCTTTGCGTGCCGTGATGCTGTACGGTGGTGTGTGCAGCACCAAGACGCAGGAGCTTTTACCCTTCCTGCACTGCTCAACGTCTGCACTCACTTTCTTTTGTATCGGATGGGGATTTTTGTTTTACTGCCGTTGCACCGTTTGCGTTGTTTCTTCTCTCTTGGCCCGCTTTCGGTCACTGGTAAGCGCTCAGCTCAAATTCACGGACTCGCAGCTGCGGGCTCTCTTTTCACCCTCCGAAGAAATGCCATCGCGCACTCATCCCAATCTCTTGCCTTGGCTCGGGCTTCTCTCACACCTTGGTCTCTCTAAAGCTGCCCAACCACCGAACGCACCAATCCGTCCGCCCCAGACCTAAGACGAGAAACGCTAAGCTTCCTCTCGCGATCGCACACGATCTTTTCTGGACACTTTCTGTTCCACAAAGCAAAACCAGCCCGAAAAAAAGCATCCAAAAAACCGTACCAAATGATTTACTGTAACAACACACACTGTAACTTACTTTTTATACACTACTCCGTACAACACACACACACTACACACACGACCACCAAAATAGGGACGGAGAAAAGTCGTACCGCGAGAGTCGATACACGTTCGATACAGGGCACGGGAAACACTTCATTCACCAACGGCGACTAGAAACGCAATAAACCAGGGCCCAGGGCTCCCCGGGTGGAGATCGAGCATTCGTTCGAGCTGCGTCCAAGTCCCCCTTCGGTCGGTCGGCCGACGGTGCTCAGTTTCGTATCGTCGTCGTCGTTGAGGTTCATCGGCGGGAAGGCGCTCGCACACGCGGTACATGCGTGAGTTGCACCTTAACGTAATCAAGCAGGCGGTGGTGGTGGAGCGGCTCCAGCAAAGCAAAAACAAATCTAAAACATCAGCAAATCATGCATTACGATTGGTGCATTAATGCAGCGGCAATGTAAGCAGGCTTTTTTGAAGCATCTTTTTTTTGTATTTTAGTGTGCGTAAAAGGCGATCAAAACATCTTTTTTCAATATAATAGTGAAGATAGCCATTTAAAAAATAGGAGTTATTTGTTTTGATTCACCCGAATAACCTCCAACCAAGGGAGCTTTTCGACTAGTGGGGCAAACAAAGGACGTTAGGATATTATCTGGGACGAAAGGAGTTACGAGAGGGCGTCTCCACCGATGCACTCATTTCGAGGTTGTCGACACGCACAAACACAAAAGGTTTGTCGCCTGCCTTTTTCCTCATCCAATGCAACACACAATTTGGGCAATCGCCGTGTGTTTGTTTAATCGGTTCCACTTTCTAGCGTGTGCTGCGGTGACCTTGCGCTCCGGCACGATCCATATACGCTAGAAGATCACCTGCCAATTTGCTTCCATCTTCCACACTTCCAACGTGAGTGATAATTAACACATCCTCACGGTTGGATGGAACCACCGTTTGCATCGGCAAGACCTTATTGCCAAATGAGCAATCATTCCAACACCAGTGTGACATATCATCATCACCACACCTCAGGCCATCCGGTGCCGGAGGTCGATCGATAGCGGGGAAATCACTCTAATCTAAATTTAATGCCACTGCGCTGCGGATCTGTATGATGCCACTCGGCTATCCTTGGACAAGCTGCGTGGTAGACAGCGCAGTTCAAAACATTCCATCGTTCTTCGACCGTGAAACTTTAATCTACAGGAATTTTTACGATACAAACAACGAAACGATAGCCCCCCCCCTCCCCCACCGATCGAATGTGTCCAATTATGTATCGATTATTTCGCATCGCCAATACAATCTGCCTTGTTTTCGTTGTTCGTTGGGATCGTTTTTAGTTGTTGTGTTTTTTGTTGTTGTTGTTGATGAAACTTGTCGATATTTTAAGATGATAAACTGAAGCCGCTGTGCGCCTTCGATCCAATTAGCAGGCATGCGTGAGAAATGCGTTTAATTGTAAATATGCCGGCAAAGGTCCGAGATAGAGTGGCCGTCGGGGTATCGTCGATTCAGCAGGGCGGATTTGTTGTTTTACCGATACGGCCATTTCTGCTCCTCCCCCTTTGTTTCTCCAATTTGATAGCAGTCCACAGTGTACGGCGTGTACGGTTTATTCGTCACTACCACCATAATCGTCGCTCGAACGCAACGCACTTGCGGGAGGTGCATGCGTACATGAGACGGGTGAAATGCAAGTGCATCCAGCAACAGTTGATTCGGTTGCGTCTTCCGTGTTACGTGACACGGTGCAAACTCGAGGCACTTCGGGTACGTACACACCGCACGCCTTCTACAACCCGATCCTGCTCGACACGCTCATACTAGAGAGGGCATCACAAGTTATACGCGATCGCCAATCTCTCTCACTTCTTCCCGTTAACATTGAGGAGAATTTTTTAGCAGAAGAGAGGAGCAGCAAACCTGCAAGAAATCTAAGCTGGTGCAGCTCGCACATATCCTACCCGGTTTTTGTTGACCTCGTCTATTGCACAACGAAAACCACTTGGCTGGTGCTTTCGGTTAGACGAGATCGTACTTCGCATTTTGTAGCAGAATGCATTGAATTTTCGCCAACAACCAACATTCCTGTACAAGCTGTAGCACAAAATTCCAACAACTTTCAAGCAACTGTTACTTCGGATAAGAGATGTACAGCCTGAGTTATAATGAGTGAGTTATTGGGAGCTTGCAAGAGAAGCTAAAGATTTTGTTTTTAAACACTCATTTGTGAAGAGTTTTGTATCTCATTTGCATTTCAACTCATCTACTGTCTATTCCAACGAGCGATTCACTCTTTGTTATTCAACCCACTCACTTCCCGCATCGATCCTATCCTTAAATATCCTTAAAGAATCATAGAAACATAAAACAAATCGTCTGAATCTGAAGAAACCTAAGAAAATATTTGAAAAAAATACAAAAAAAAATAAAGGTGGTAGTTCTAATCCGATATATTCTACATTTGATATAACTAGCATTACAACTTCGTGAAGTTTCAGTCTGTCTTTTCCGGCTGTTTTGATTTCGCATAAAAGAGTAGTCAGTCCTGCGAGCTTTCATCGCGAGCTATGTTCGCAAGGAACTACCAGCCGAGCTACCTCTTAAGAGGAACTACCAGCCGAGCTACCTAATAGAGAATAGAGGTGTGCCCCAAAAATCAGAACCGTGTGATTCATTCAGTTCATTCTGCAGAATGAACGACCTACGTTTATATTGTCAACGTTAATCGATTCTTTATAAATCATCATATATTGAGTTGTTCATAAAAATGACGTCTAACCCATCGAAATAAAGAACGTCCTAGTACGCCACGTCGTTCATCTCCTCCAATACAAATATGAACGTGAACTGTATCATCAGGTCGTTCACAAAAAGAACGTCCAACCCGTCGCAAAAAAATCGTCCTGGTCTACCAAATAATGTTCATGCTCTAGTAAACCTATTATATTCTTCCTGCGGAATGAAACCATTAACCATATTTTCATCAACTAAAATGAACGAGTGAATCGCGATTTACGTTAAATTCATTTAAATGAATGAACTAGAAACGTTTACGTTTATGAAAATGAACCGAATTCCCCAAGCCTACTACCTATCCTCAGAGATACCAGCCGAGCTACCATCCCATGGAGCTACCAGCCTATTCGCAGAGCTACTTGCCGATCTATCTATCCACGGAGCTATCAACGAACAGAGCTGCCAGCCGAGCTACCAAAGCACAGACTTACCATGCAAGTAGCTGGAGAAGGTAGCACCATGGTGTGGTAGCTCGCCAACTAGCTCCGTAAATAGGTAGCTCTACCAGCCGAACTCTGAGGGATTTTAGCTCCGTGAATAGGTACTCGGCTCGACTCTGTATGATGATAGCTGTAAACCTTTAAACCTTTCTCCGATTGAGATTCACTCTTTTCCCTTTCCTCGTGATGTATCAGACAACAAAAAGAATCGCATTTCGCTCAGCAAAGAGCTACCTCCTGAGTGAGCGGAGCGATTGAGGTACGGTTAAATCGCCCTAAGGTAAATCTTCAAGGGACCGTCAGCTTAGAGAGATATTTATGTTGAGGAAAACTAATGAAGGTGTTGTTATGAAGTATCCAAGAAACCACGGGAAAAGCATAGCATCATTTGACCAATATGTTTGTGAACTGTTACCCTAAAATTCATCATAGTGAATTTGAGCTTTCAAATTGCATATGCAGCTGACAGAATATTCGCCTTAGGGAGACACAAAATGTATGGAATATGACGGGACCGTCAAAATGTTCATCTTAAAGAAACAATTTATCTTGAAGAGACTACATCTTAACGAGATTTCACTATAGCTCTTTCGCTCACTACCCAACACTAAAAGTAAGTCAATTCAGATTGAATGAGTTACAGCGCTAGTGGGGGCGGTCCCATCAACTCCAACTCGTCGTCAAATCGAACGTCTCAATAACATGCCTGTCATGGGTTCAAGCCTACAATGGACCATCCCCCCGTAGCAAGGATTTGACTATATCATGGTAATGGACTACAGTATTACTTCTGTAAGTCTTGAAAGCCTGTATAGGCCGTAGCATGTCATGCCAAATAAAAGAAGAGTTACAGCGCCGAGTTAAATCTTCAGGCTCCACTCTCAAAGAGTCATAAAAAACTACTGCAAATGATTTGCTAGTTGACGCGGAGAGTCAAATAATTAGTCGGGATTTAGAGTCTTGGAAAGAGTTATTCAATTAAAGAATAATTAAATTCACTCTCAAGGAATTATTTGTTGCAGTGGAGAGTTAAATCACTCATCTAGATTTAACTCTCGGAACAGTTACTGAACTCACACACAGTTTGATGATGTGATTGTGTTCGTACGTATGGGAAAGAGCTAGAGTCAAAACAAATCTTTGTTCATTTAATTCAACTCAATAACGACAAAGATATAGCTCACACCCTCATTGCGACTTAACATGCACATCACAACATCATACATTCCTTTTAGAAAAAGAAATGTTAAAGGTCACCCAGGGGTGTGTGGGTCAACGCCAATCACTTTACGACTGACATCACATGACAATTTTCAACCCTGCCATCGATGGCTGCCCATGTTTACGAGCTGCCAGTGTATTGCCTTCGATTGCCAGTACACAACAGCCACAGCACAGTTTAGTTTTACGTTTCGGTTGCGCCCTGGTTCCGCCCGTAGCAGATTTTTCACAGGTTTCTTCTTATTGCCCCCACTATCGGATTCTAAAGCATCGTCGCACACACAGTCACCCGCGGCAGGCATTGCCGTTGCAAGGACACACTCACAAGGGTCAACCGCGTGAAAGGAGGCCGGAAGGTGGGTGGACCGGCAACACTCACAAACACACCCAAGGGAGAGAAACAGAGAGAGAGAGAGAGAGAGAGAGAGAGAGAGAGAGAGAGAGAGAGAGAGAGAGAAAGAGACATGTATACAGAGACACATCAATTGACGCACAGTCAAGGCTATTTATTGCAAATGGCTTTCGAAGCGATGCAACTGAGCCCCTCCCTCTCCCCCCACCCTCCCGCTGTCATTATTGCGTTTGATAATGAAAAATATGACGAATGGCATCGCGGGCCTCGCCGCGGTGGAGAAAAGACCTTCACGCGAGCACGCGGGGCAATGGACGTCGGTTGGGTTTTCCAAGGCGCGGTTTAACTATCGGTGTACGCCGCACGTTGACTGCTACGTTCTTGACCGCAGGGTGGATAAATGGCGAAACCTGTTTATTAAGAGTTGACCCCACGTAACCGTGCTTCCTTAGTTTCAGCGAGGTAGTTGTGGAGAAGATGTGTACCTACACACACCGGTCATCGAGCCGGAATTTCGAATCGCCCTCGGAACCTTCTCTTTGCATGCAATATTTAAATTTAATTGTAATGCGTTGATGCTAATAATCTATAAATCCACTTCTACTAATTTCTTCAATTTGTTTGTGAAATGTTTTAGATTGGTTACACTTGATTCCACTACAAATCAAACCATTGGCAGCGTTACATGAACGCGCGCACGCCAAAACAACCTGTTTAATGAAGTGGTTACGTCGTTTGCCATTTAATCGCCGCCGACCGATAAAGGGTGGCCCTCCTATGCTATTGATTTTGCATCTTGCATCACATGCCACCCTCTCGCCCGCCAGTGTTTTTATCATAGCGCAAGCACAGCAAGACCGGTCAGATACTAATTACCGGAAGTGTGTGTATATGCGGTGTGTCTGTACTAACCTTTCATCATCCACGTGCACCGTGGCACGACCCGAAGATGCAGTGTTCCGCGTAGACAGCAGCGAATGACAGCAGGATCATCAGAACGCAAGTCGATTCGGGGTTCGGATTTCGAGTTGGCGCAGCTGTGGTGTGCGATCGTGTGGGACAAATATTTATTTTTCACACCGCGTATTGCCTCCCAGCAGTGTGGAGGGTTTGTAAACGAGCAACACCAAGATTGCGAATACCGAGGGAAGGGACGAAAACGAGTTATCGATACGGTCAATATTGGCTCGGTAGAGCGCAAGCCAGCGCACAGCGTCTTACGAAAGAGCTTTGCACCGTGCACAAATGCGCTTGTTTGCGGTTAACAGATTGCTTTAAAGCCCGACCCGAGCGTACGATAGCTGGCACTGTGCGCACTCTGGCTGGTCGTACGAATCACGATGATGTCGCTGGTTGCGTTATGCCCCGCCAGTGCGGGCCCGTCCGCCCGATGGCCCCGGATGTTCTCGACCAGTTTAATTTTCTCGCGTTTCTACAACCGGAGCGAAAAGGGAAAGAAATATTATTGCCATCATAAATCGTGCACTCTGAAACAGCTCCACCGCAGCGGACGTACCTCTTTCACCAGCTCCTTCTTCGTCTCGAGCAGCGCTTGCTTCAGCTGCTCCAGCGTGCAGTCCTTCGATTTGGAGTCCAGCTCCTTGATGCGGATTTCCGCCGCCAGTGCCTTCAGCTTCTTGGTGCGGGCCGTCAGCGCGCGCTGGGTGGCGGACAGCCGCTCCTTCACCTTGTGGCTGGGCAGCTTCTCCACCACCTCCTTCAGTGCGTCGTACATTTTGCCCGACTGCTGGAGCGTTTTCTCCTGCTCCGACACGGTCACCGATTGGTAGAGGACGCGCCGCTGCAGCGTCTGCACCTTCACGATCAGGTCCATCTTTTCCGGATCCTTGCCGCTCAGCTTGCGCCACCGGTGCACATTCATCGGGGTCAGCATTTCGTCCTCGAGCGCCCGGGCCTTGACGCGCTCCTGGTTCAGCACGCGGTTCAGCTGCAGCACCTCCTGCCGCATGTCGGCCGTGTTGGCCAGCCCGCGGGTCAGCAGGTTGCGCTGGGACCGCAGATTGCTAATCTCGATCTTCAGCAGCCGGATGTCGTCCAGCCGGTCGCGGTACTGGTTTTCGCCGCGATCCAGCGCCATATTCAGCATGTTCAGCTTCTCCGTCAGGTTGTTGATTTCTTCCACGCGCTGCGTCAGCTGCACCTTCACCAGGTCCTTCTCGTTGATCGCACCCTCCAGCTGCTTCTTCAACCGCGTCATGGTGGTGGCATCATCCTAGGGAAAGGGAAAGGAGTAGAGAGAGAGAAAGAAAGGAAAAGCCTATCCGCCCTGCTTTCTGCTTACCGACAGCGTCTTATTCAAGCGCGCATTTTCGTTCATCTTTTCCTTCAGCTCCGAGGCGGAGTGCTCCAGCTCGGTGTTCATGTTCTCCACGACCGTTTTCAGCGTCTGCTTCTCCTTCTCCACCCGGTCGATCGTTTTGTTCGCCTTGAACAGCTCCGCCACCTTGGCGGCGTTCTCCTCCTTCAGCTGGTCCACGCTGCGGATCGCGTTCTTCAGCCGGTCCTTCAGCCCCTCCGACTCCTTGCTGCAGGTCGTCAGGTCGCGCTCGAAAATGTTCCGCTCGCCGCGCGTAATTTCGAGCAAATTTTGACTCTGGAACAGCCTCGACTCGCTTTCCTTCAGCTTTTCGCGCAGCTCGGCAATGAGGTTCTGCCTGTAGAGCAGATCCTCGTTCAGCTGCTCGATCCGATCGGACAGGTTCTGCACCTCCTCCGCGTTGCGGTCCCGATCCTTCTCGATCTTCAGCAGGAGCGTTTGCTGCTTCTGCGCGGCAGCTTGGTGCGCTTTGATTTCGTTTTCCAACGTTTTCTGCTGCTTTTCCAGCAGCGTATTTTGCTCGGTTTGGTTCGTCAGCGATTCTGAAATAATCGAATGTCTTGATTGTTGTAAACAGGACAGCGCAAGGGTACCCCCACCCAGCTACTAACGGCTAATCTTGGTCAGCTCCTTGCGGACGAGATCCCTTTCGCGCAGTACCGCGTCGACCTGCTTTCTGGCCGCGTCGTACGACTTCTTGGAAGCGTCTCGCTCCTTCTCAAACGTCACGATCGTGTTCCTGCAATCAATAACAATACCCGCGGGGTGAGTGTCGTGCAAGCAGGCAGCTCCTGCATGCACCTTCGCCACCTACTTCAGCTTGGCCACCTCTTGCTCCAGCGCGCTCTTAGCTGCCTCGGTCGACTGCATGGCCTTCTGCAGCAGGTCGCGAGTTTTCACCAGCTTCGCATTTTCCAGCCGAAACTTTTTGTTCTCGTCCTCCTTCAGCTTGAGAATGTTCACCTTGGTGTTGAACTCGTTCGTCACCTTGTCCTTCAGCTGCACCATGTTCTCGTAGTCGCCCACCGTCTTGGCCAGCTTCACCTGCAGCAGGTTCTTGTTCGTCTCGATGCGCTCCATGTTGGTGCGCAGGGCGGCCATCTGCATCGTCTGCTTCATGGTGGTTTTGTAGTTGCTGTCCGCCAGCTCCTTGAAATGCTTCGCCTCCTCCGTCTTGGTCGCCAGCTCCGCCAGTACCTCGGTGTGCTGCGTCTGCAGGCTCTCCAGCTGGCGCTTGTCGCGGAACGCTTCGTTCGACGTCTCGTCCAGCACCTTGTACAGCTCCTTCACCTTCGCCTCCGAGTCGAGACACTTCTGCTCCAGCTCCTCCATGTACAGGCGCTGCGTGTGCAGCCGGCGGTTCAGCTCCTCGACCTCCACGAACAGCCGGTCCCGTTCGCGCATGATGCCCTCCTTGTGCTTGTTCATCGTTGAACCGACGCTGCAAGAGCACACACACAAGCACAGACCGATTAGAACATATCGCCTTTTCACCGCCCCCCCCCCCGTGTCACGTGTCCTACTCATCGTCCCGGTCGCCGTAGCGGTCACTTTCGGCGTGCAGTTTTTCCAGCTTTTCTCGCATCTGATTCATCGCCTCCTGCACGTTCTGCTCGCGCGTTTGGGCCGCATCGGCCCGCTTCCAGGCGTCCTGAATTTCCGACTTGAGCGTCTGTATCGTATCCTGGTCGCGCTGGGACAGTTGCATCGCCTGTGCCACCCGTCCCGAGGCAGCCGACACCTCGTCCTGCATCTTGGCGATCCGGTCCTGCTCTTCGATGAGCTGCTGACGCAAATTTTGACCCGTAATGAGCAGCTTCTGAAAGTCTTCCGCCAGCCCATACTGCCCGTTGCCCTGCAGGTCCTTCACGGTCTGCAATGGAAACAGTGGAAATGGTTAGGAGCGATCGAAAGCTGATGAAACATGGCAAAACCTACCAGATTGGCTTTCGAGCACAGCTCCTCGAAAAACTCGTCCGTAATTTCTTTCGGCACCAGATCGTCCTCGAAGGTAGACTCCGGTGCCTGCGAATCTTCGCCACTTTCCTCTATTTGGTCCATGTTGTAGGATTCCTAGTTTTTCTTTCGCTTTCACTGCCTTTTGCCCAAGATGCGATTTGCTTTAAATCCCACCGTCCGTACCGGGGGCTGGTGCAAATTAGGAGTAAAATTTTCCTCTTCTGTTTTTCACCACCAAATAACTACCGCTCCCTTGTTACCCGGTACCATGGAAACTCGACTGTGTGACTCAGAAGCGCCTGGGTGCAACGCTGCAATGAGGTCACGCTGGCTTTTAACCTCCATGCGTAAGTGTGCCAAACGCTGGGACGGCACAAATAGCTACAGGTGGTAGAGACACGACTGGTGCCTCCGTGTAGCATGCACTCGCAAACCGAACTGACAGACAGACAGACGGAGCGCTGAACAGTGCAAGTGGTTGCTAGGATGATGTGTTTTTGGTGTGAAACGAAACAACCAACAACGAACCATGTGATATAGAGCTCGACCATTTAAATCCACTCCGCTCGGATATGTTGTACAATTTATAATACCTTTGTTTTTGCCTTATCAAACTTTACCATTTATCTTTCCTTCTTTGTTTTACGTATTGAGTTGCGAACCTTTCCGGGTTTTGCTTATGTTTCTTTTTATTCACGATGCAGCAACACACGCACCCATCCACAGTGTTCTCTCTCTCTCTCTCTCCCCGGACGCACTAGTGTGTGTTGCTTGCGCGTGTTTTCTTCTTTTTCTTCTTCTGTGATTGCGCCAACCCGTAAGAACATTCCCGTTTCATTTTTTTTCTCATTTATTTTATTTTTGCAATTGTTTGCTTTTATGGTATCAATTTTAAAAATATATAAAGATATCACTCAAACGAAGGGATGCGTTCTTTCCAATTTACACAGTTCGGTCCTACATCGCAACAACGACACTCCTCCCTCTCCACGTTCACCTTCACATTGCCTTTTTTTCGCTTTATCGTGTGTGTACAACATCTCATACTTAATAATTTGTTTTGCTTCTTTCTGGAAACTTTAAAAGCAATAGAAAGAACTGTTGCCTGTTCGTACTGTTCAGTAGGTTGCGGTAAAAGGGTATGCTTCTCGTTTGCTAGCGCGCGTACGCTACACTTCGGACTGATTTTTCTTCTTCTTCTTCTTCTTCTTGTTTTTTTGTTGCGGGAATTTTCCACAATTTTTGGGGTTTGCTTACGGTTTGCTAGCGTGAATATCATTACTAGAGCTTTTTGTATATCTTGGGAACACTAGCGGGAGGAGGAGAAGGAGGGGGAAAGGCGGAAAGAAAAGTAAGTCGAAAATTTTGCTATTCAAATATAACGATAACACAAGATAAAAAAAACATACACACGGACACACTCACACGAACACACATATGAACCTAATTATCATCACTTGCACGCGGAGTGACGAGACCAGGCGGCGGAGTTAACACGTACGATGTGGGTTGGTGATACTAGAACGCAAATTAGACTAAATATGACTAAAGTTATTTCTCTCTCTTTCTCTCTCTCTATCTCTCTCTCTCTCTCTCTCTCTCTCTCTCTCTCTCGTTCTCTCTTTCGTTCTCTCTTAGCATCAAATCCACGCCACAACCGAAAATGCGAAAACTGGCATTGATTCAATCGTGCATACAAAATCATACGTAATAGGTATAACAAACAAAGTCTTCCGTTTTTTTCACGTTTTTCTTCGTGTTGGCTTGCCGGAAAACCGTGCCAACAAGACCGGCCGGTTGCAGCAATATCTCAGCCTTTTCTTGAGTAGGGAGTGGTGGTTTGCAAACTTGCCAGCTGGGAGGGAATGTGTTGTGGAGCTGAATATTGATAGAGCAAATATTAATAGTTTATTCGTTGGGGTTTTTTGTTTTGGTTTTTTGGGGATTTTAAATGGAATACGCGTCACGTGAAACGATAGCCGCAACACCCTGCACACTCAATGAGCAATGAGGGTTATTTTTTGTTTCTTGTTTTCTTTTGATTGGCTTGCCTTTAAACTATTTCGAACGGCTTCCTCCCCTGTTGCGCTGTCGGGGACGTTCCTCTCTCTCTCTTTCTTGGTGTTATGAATTGGTCATATTGTGTGATTTTTTGTTTTGCTGTTTTTCCGTATCAACATTTACAAGAACATATATTTTTTGCGTCGAATCAAATGATAAACAAATGTAAAATTATTCGTAAGATGTAAATCGCGCACGTTTCGTTGTGCATGGTGAAGAACGTAAGGGTTCCGATCAACGCCATCCACACAAACAAACAGAACAAAGGGAAAAGATGTAATATAAACAAAGCACAAATCGCTCACAAGGTGCGTGTACTGTACATGGTCAAATGATGAAAGTATATCACAAATGGTTTGAGTAAACAAAATCAAAATAACTGCATCAAAATATCTGAAACATAAACGTATAGCTTCCGCTCGTCAAAAGTACGCAGTGTCAAGCTGGTGAAACAAACAAAACCCCCCCAAAAATCATGTGGAAAAACAACAAAAATCAAATCAGCAGAAGCAGCAGCCTAAAAGAAAGCCTCAGCCAACCCGACACTCCTAACGGGCCCCCCGGGGCCAGCGCCTAATAAAGCGCACAGCACTCGGCGGAAAGGAGTTTCTGCTGTAGCTGGGCGGCATTCTCATCCAAACCCGCCAATGCCGTTCGTCACTCCACCGAACGCTATTACACTCCCACCTCGTGGATGTAGCAGTCCCGGCACACGCGAACCGCCTTGGTCAAACCATATTTTGGCAGCGGTTTGGACAGGTTCGAGCACACGCCGCAAAACACGCCGCCACAGTTGCGGCAATGGTGCCTTCTGCGGAACGGTGTAAAGGCCGACGCGCAGGCCATGCACCGCGGCGCATCGCAGTCCGGAATCCATCTCGGCGGCTCCTCCGGCATCCGTCGCTGCTGCTCGTGCGCCGTGTGATGGGCGGAGCTGTGATGATTACCACCACCACCACCAGTGTTGCTATTGACGGGACTGCTCGGGCTGCTGCGGCTGCGGCCATAGTCGTTTTTGGACCCGCTGGCACTGTGCCTTCGGGTACCGCCGCCGACGCCACCGCCGGTCGACGCTTTCCCGCCCTCGACCACGATGCACGCCTCGCTCAGACTCACGCTCCGCTCCTGCCCCGTCCGGCTGCCCCCGACCATACCCCCTCCACCTGCTCCGCCCGCACCGACGGGCGAGGAGGCCACTACCGACACGGACACGTTCACCGTCACGTTCCGGCTCTCGACGCTGGCCGTGCGGCGCACCGGGGACGAATCGCCCGACGAACCGAACACCGAATCCTGCTCGGGGTTCGCCTCCTCGGCCGAGTAGATGCTTTGGCTGGAGCCGCCGCTGTGGTTCTGCTGGTCGGCCGTGATGACGTCCTGCTCGCTGGCCCGGAACTCGAACAGATCGGACGGGTGGTTGTGCTGGCTGTCCTTCGACTCCTCCTCGCTGCCGCTCGGCTCCGGCGGCTCGTCCGGCTCGGGCGGGGACGAGTTCATGATGAACACGCTTCGCAGCATCTTCCTCAGATCGGCGGCAAAGTTCGTCTGCAGCTGATCGGCCACGCCGGCAATGCACACGAACAGACGGTGCAGCAGGTTTTCCGTTGATCTGTAAAAGGGGGAAGAAGGTTGTTAGTACAGAATTGACACGATTAGGGGAAGGTAAGGCTGAGGCGTACTTGAATTTATTTCGTCCAGCCGCTCGGATGGCGAGCGCCACCTCCTGCGCATCACTGCATTCGCTCTGCGTCGGTGATGTATCACAGCTGGAGGATGAATTGCGCTGCTGCTGCTGCTGCTGCTGCATTCGACTGTGGTGGCGGGTGCTTCCGTTCGATGTGCTGTTGTTGCTGGTGGTAATGGTGCTGACGACCGAGCTGGTACCCTCGGCCGATTCGGCGTAGGAATGATGATGATGGTGGTTATGGTGGTGGTGGTGCTGATGAGATTGATACTTATTACGGTAGGCCGCCGACGACGAGCTCGATGATGTCGATGGTCGCGGACGATGGTGGCTCGATTTGCGATGAGTTCTCGCCGCCTTGCATCTGAGCTGGCTGCGAAACGCTTCCTTGGGCGCGCCACCGACCTTTCTGTTAAACGTGAGCTCTGAATCGTTCTGCCCCTCAACCTCCCCAACCACGTCGTCCTCCTCTTCGTCCTCTTCGTCGTCATCGTCCGCATCCACATCGTCGGGTTCGTCGTCCACGTCCGCTTCCTCGTAGTCACTGGACGATTCACTGATTTCGGCTTGCCTGTGCACGGTGCTGCTGCCGCTTCTCGATCGATCGCGCACGGGCTGCTGCTTGCTGGCGCTACCGTCCAGTGGCGCATCGTTTGCGTTCGGCTGCCCAGCCGCCACTACTGTCCGCTCGGTCTCCAGTTCCGGCGACATGTCCGTGCTGTGATTTGCCGTACCGTGGCCGGAGTCGGAATCGATCAACTGCTGTTGCTGATGCTGCTGCTGCTGCTGGCCACCGGGACCCGCAGCACTCGCTACCAGAATGCTATCAATGTTGGCCTGCGTCATCGCCGGGGGGGAAGACGCCGTTTCGGCCCCGAGCAGCCGCAGTTCGTCGTCCGTCGCAATGAAACTGTCCGTCAGCGGTGCCTCGTTCGTCTGCAGCAAGTTGCCAAAGTTGGTGTTTGGTATCAGGTAGCCCGAAGCACAGTCTGTCGTCACGAGCCCGTCCTTCAGCATCGCGTCATCGTCAACTTCGTCCTCCTCCTCATCCTCCTCCTCCTCCTCCTCATCCTCCACGTCCTCATCCACGTCCTCCTCTTCGATCTTTTTCCGCAGGTGATTGTTATTGTCCTCCTCCACCACGGGCACTCGGTCGTCCCCGGCGTAGCTAGCCTCCGGTCCGAACGATTGGCTGGAATGTCGCGGCGCCCCTCTCTGTCGCAAATGCGCCTGGTTGTGACGTTGTTTCGGCCTGCTAGTGCTGCTGATACTGCAGCCTCCTCTGCCACTGCCGAAACCGCTGCTACCGGTTGCACCCGTGCTCACGCCATACCCTTGACTAACTATGTGCAAACGTCCATCAGCCCCGCTGGTAGCATCGGTGCACCCCGTCGCACCCGGCCCGTCACCGACGACATTCGGCGCGTTCGTCGTCGTGACCGTCGTTACGATGACCACATGCTCTTGGCTTTCACCGACCGGCTCCAGCGCGTCAAACTCTTTCACACCAGCAGCGACCGTACCGCCACTGCCACTGCCACCATCACCGCCGCTTCTACCCTTTTCATCACAGATCAATTGTTCGCTCGCACTAATCTCCTCATTCGTGCAGAGCAGCTTCTCCAGCTGGTACAGCTCCTGCTTCGTCAGCGCGTGCAGCAGGTCGCGCATCTTTATCAGCAGCTTCCGGAACGGGCGAAACATCTCCGAGATGTTGTCCGCCGGCTGGTCCATGTTGAGCGGGCCTTCGCGAAAAATCACCAGCCCCGCGATGATGGCCAGCCGCGGTATCGAAAACATCAGCGCCGGATCGTACGAATCCACCTGCTCCTGCTCGAGCAGCCCGGTCTTGAGCGCCCGCTGCAGCGTCTCGGAGAACAGCACGCAGATCAGCTCCTGCATTTCGTACTCCTGCTTCGTCTTCACCTGCACCATCGCGCTGACGTACACCAGCTCGAACTCGGCAAACAGCCGGTCGAATATCTTCAAGCTTTCGTACAGCTGCTCGGTGGCCGCATCGTTGATGTCCAGCCGCAGGGTCGGGCTGTTCGGCGTGTTGTTGCGAAGGCACTGCTCCCGTAGCCTGTTCCGCACGATCTCCAGACTCTTGGTGACCGCTTTCGCGAGCGGGCGCATCTTTGCCGACTCGGCCTCGCGGTTCAGTATCGACGAGCCGGCTGCCAGACACTCCGCCCCGAACCACAGCTGCCCGGCCAGGCTTTCCTGCAGCACCTCCTCCGGGAACTTCACGCGAAAGGCACGCTGGGCCCGATCGTCGCCGAGCAGCTCGTCCATGATTTGGTTGGTGATTGCGAGGACGCGGTCCTACGAAGGCGGTGCGGGAAAAAGGTAACATTACTTTACTGGTTGGTAGTGGTTGTGAGAGGGGGGGTCCATTCTTCCTTACCTGCCCCTGGCGCAGTCGGCTCACTAGTCGTGTGCAGCGCACGGGCTCTGCCCGTCCATCGAAACTGTCCAGCTCGCTGGCAATCGCTGTCAGTGCACGATCGGCATGGTAAAATCGTGCCAGCAGCGATTTGTCGTCAGCCTAGGGGAAAAGATAGGAAAAGATAGGAAAGAGATACATGGTTTGCATTAGAAATTGTTGTTCATAATCACAAAGACAGGGTTTTGAAATAATTTTAGAAAATTCAAAGATCAATTATATCTTAATTTCAATTACAGAGATTTTCATTTAATTAGCAAATTGTAATTAAATAAATACAGCTCAACACATTCCTTGGAAAAGTGCTCTTGCCTGTTGTCCACAATAGACTTTGTCTATATTTGCAAACAAAACCAGAAACCGTTTACCTATTTGCAGTGCACTTTACTGCACTTTTACATAACCTCCTGCCAGCCTGCGTTCGAAACATCTTCCACCACCGATACTGGTGTGTGTGTGTGTGAACGGTGCACATAACGCTCTTGTATCGCTATCGTACCGCAAAACCACCCGTACGCAGCGCACCATGAATGAGGCGTTGTTCCTGCGCGGAAGGTATACGCGATTACGATCGTGGTTACCATTCGTGCGCACACTCCACCACCTACAATGCGCAATTGAACGGCGAAGGACCGTGGTGGTGCAAACCGAAACCGGTAGATTCGGCTGCCCCCCGCCCGCCAGGCATTGTTACGCGCCAGAGGTTGAGCACATGTCTGCCCCCCGAGCCAAAAACTCTGTACCGGATTGTGTATGGCCAATTGAGTTCATACGCATACCGGGAGGGAACGAAACGACAATGGACAGCAGGGCGGCGGTGGCTGTTGGTAAGCCGGTCTTAAAGCCCGTTAGTAAACAAACGGTGTTTTACGCCCTGCCAGAAATAATAATCAACGATCAGCGACGAGCAGCGGGCGCCGTTACGTTGCCGTTTTGCACACCGTATTCGACCATTCCCGACGCGCCAACGCGGTTAAGATGGAGGTGGGAGAGAGAGCGGGTTCGGTTTCTACGCAATTTCGCCACCATCGCACGTGCTAAGTTCACTTCCTTCCGCGTCATCCCTGGACCCTGGCATGTAATTCGGCCGCTTACGACGAATAGCGCGTGCTGTTTCGTACCTTGCGCAACAGCAAAAAGAAAAGGATCGTTTGTTATTCCACCGGCGCAAAAAAAAGTGATGGACAGAGGATTATCTAAATTTAATAAAAATAAAAAAGCCACTAAACCTAGTATTTTCTAGCGCGAATTGGAAAGTAGGTCAAACGCTGCAAAGATGTATCATCGCAGAGACCACTAATTGTACGTCCAACGGCTACTTCCGGTTTTCGTGCTGCCGTGCGACAACAAAAGCAGCATCCAAGGTGGATGAAGCACGGTTGTCGGTAGGAGACATTTGCGACAAGCAAAAGGGAAATGTGAGAAGACGGCAGCGCCGTGCTTTCTCTAGGGTAGCGCCGTTGCCACTGGTTTCGCCTCACTCGTTTGCTCACTGTCCCGTTCAACGATAATGAGCAGGTCGTTCTCCTGTCGCTGTCGGACAAGGCGGAAGACGGTAATGCACCGTGTGCTTTGTACATTGTCACAAGCATTTTGCCACTCGTGCAGTTTGTCGTTTCCATTCTTTGCTGATACGTGTACATTGTTCCCACAATGCTCTATTGTATTGGCAAACTCTTAAAGACGGTTAAAAAAGATCATGAACCACCACCCATGCCATGGTAAATAAAATAGCTGAATAAATGCTACAAATATTCAAAAATAGGAATACAAACTGTCGGTGCAAAAAATGAACCACATTTATAAAGACAAAAAGTGATAACACGTGAAAAATTAAAAAACCCACACGTTACACGTTTCGTTTCGAGTGGTTTAATAACAACAAAAAACACGTTCCAACTGCCCTAATCCATCCTCTCTCATTTTCTTGCACGTGATGGTACACTCACATCGAGCACTAATGCCGTTTTGCCGTTTTAATGAAACATGCACATGCTGAAATGAAAATGTCGCTTTATCAAACGAAACGTTTCTTCTTCCCGTACTGTATGCGCCTCGTTGCAATCAACAACGGGTGATAGTGTCACGATGATAGAGACAATAGACTCATCACGACGTGCAGTGACTCATCCCAGAAATCTGGAACACATCGTCGTTCGGCAATCAGTTCTCGGTTATCAGTAGTGAGGTGCTCTCTGGAGCGCATCCACGACTCTGATCCGACTCCGACTAGTGTTAGTTCAATTCCGACTCCCGAAAACTGGGAACTACTAGTTCCGTCTGGAGTCGGAGTCGTCCAGAGCCATAGTCGTCCGTTTCAAAGTCGTTTGGAGTCGCCCGAAGTTGTTCGGAGTCGTTCGAAGTTGCCCAGAGTCGTCCACAGTCATCCGGAGTCGTCCAGAGTCGATCGGAGGTAACTGGAGCCATCCGATGGAATGTGTTTGTGATCAGGCATTTCATTTTGTTGGGTTTTACTGTCTTTCACTTTGCGCGTGTACTTCGTATTCAATTCAGGCCTTTGTTTCGAAAGCCCACTCCAGTCGATTCTGAACAACTCCGTACGACTCCGACTCTGGGCGACTACGGACGACTCCAGACGATTTTCGGACGACTCCGGACAACTCCGGATGACTTCAGACGATTCTAGACCAGTGATCGGCAAAGTATGGATCGCGAGACGCATGCGGCTCTTTGGTAGCGAGATGACAGCTCGTTACAGTTCATACATTTCATAGAACTTTCACACATTTTCGCTCTTGGTTTAACAGTTTGGCTCTTCACGTGACAATCTACAAACATTCTTGTAGAATTTGGCTCTTTTGGTCGTAAAGTTTGCTGACCGGTGTCTAGACGATTCCGGTTAACTCCGGACGACTCTGGGCGACTACGGACGACTCCAGGCGACTTGCCGACAACTCCGGGAGACTCCGGACGACTCCGGACGACTCCGAACGACTCTTAACGACTCCGGACGAATCCGAACGACTCCGGACGAATCCGAACGACTCCAAACGACTTCAGACAACTGCGGACGATTCTGGACGACTCCCAACGACGCCGGACGATTTTGACTCCGAGATGTTTGCCAATTTTACCCATCCACCCATTACCCCAGTTATCGGTCGCTTCGAACAAAAAAGCATCGCTTTCCCCACGCTTTTATACCGTTACCACACTAACACTCCGCCTTACAACAGGTAATTTGAATTAAACATATATTTTTTTATTATCAGTGCCTAAGAGCATTTTAAGCTTCTGCATCGTACCACCCTTTCCCTTCAGCAAAGCTCAACCAAACAGCTGAACGCATAATCGGTGACATTCACCACATGGAGCGAGCGCCCACCAGCAGCAATGGGTAAAGGTCTCACAAATCTCCCCGGGGTCGTCGTTGACGCCGCCATGGTGTGTGTGTGCACGCTTTTCTCCCCGAGCCTGCTTTTACTTTATTTCACATCGGCAAGAAAGCGATCAAAAAACAGCAACAGCGTTCAGCCCTTGCGAACCCCGTTGCTCGAGGAAGTGATGGTGGGAAAACTTGTTTCCTTTACGCCAAACCCGTTGTTCGCTTTTTTTCCACGTGCAGGTTAGCAATAGGAGAAGAAAAAGGAACTGAACTGCAGCGAACGTGCCCCACGTACTACTAACAGCAATAACAACAAAAAAGAGCTGAAAGAAGTTTCCACGCACACACAGCGTGGCCACTCTGGCTGTGTCCAATGCCAAAAGGCTTATGCTGTGGCTTGGTGAGGTTGGTGTGTGTGTGTGGTTGTGGATTTACTTTCACCTTTACCTCGCCACTCGATTCAGCGAACGGGCGATAAATGCAGCATGAATGTGAGGAGGTTTTTGTTTTTTATGCCTGCTCCAATGTCGGACAAACTTTCAATGGATCATGATGATGATGATGAAGACGGTGATGTTGCTGATGGAGCTACGATCGGTATGGATCGTTTTGCTCGGAAGCCTTCTTATCTGTACGGTACTTCAAGCTCGTGGCTTCTCATTGAAAGTTCGTAAAAAATTGTTTCAATTTTAGAAAAATTGGATCAACTTTGAACTTATTAAAAAAAACTGCAATAATGTAGCAAATTGGTAAGTCACTCGCATGATCGCTTCGATCCATTATAACTTGCTGCATATGATTTACGGAAATACTGCAATTTTTCCGCATCATTTGCAAACTCGTAACGGATCACGTTTTACAATTTCGATCGATTTTGCCTGAAAATCCACACCGTCATCATCATTATCTCGCAACGGAATGGATATTATTATGCATGCAAAAAAAAAAAACACCCACACACACACAAATCCATTCCCCTTGTTGTACTGGGATTTACGCGATAAGACAATGGGGGAATGAATGTCAACAAGTGACTCAACGATGAACTAATTGAATTGCATGGGACACCACCGGCACGTGGTAAAACACGCTAAACATTTTAATAACAAACTTTGAGCAACGTTTGACCACGTGTAAATACAGCATAAAAATGTGTTTTAAAGTTTTCTCCACACAAATTACAGCATTATGGACTTTTTGATCAGTAAAATATGTACAACAGCTCAGTAAAATTATTCAAACTCGTGAAGGAAAGAAGCGAAAGCGCAAGTAAATGTCGCCGGTGAGAACAACTACTTTCCATTACTTTCGATTATTAGCATTAACATCACAATGGGGAAGAAAGACATCACACACGCAAGATACTTTGCCAGCAGTGTGCAAATCTGCATGCACAACGGTGTACGCGTACACTCGGTTGCGAGTTGATCTTGGACTGTTTTGCGTCCAAGTATGTAGTACCAGTCTGTGTATAGCTCAACGTGACGGTTGCTAATAAAATTGTCCTACAACATTGTTTATTGTTAAATGCAACTGCGATAGTGTTTATCTACACCGTAAGGGCAATGTTACAAAATGCAACACTTGATGCAAAACAAACAAACACATTAAAACAAAGAAACAAACTATTGGTGACCCACCGTGTAAAGCAGGGTGAGGTATAATGGACACCAGAAGTAGTTTAACGGTGTTAGGTTCCTCATACAGAATTTGAAAGGCCAACTTCATTTATTTTCTTTCCGTCTAAAATATTACACGAACTTGTTGCTTTTGTCAATAATCTACACAATACGATAGGTTCTATAATAAAGGAAGCTTTACGAGCTGAACGATCATCTCAGGCAAACGATCTACATTTTTTCGAAAATTTGTTATACGAGTAAATTAAACCAAGAATGAAACAATACAATAACAGAAATTAAATGATTTAAAGTTTGATCGTATTCAACATTGTTTTAGTAGTTAACTTGGTGACTCACATTAGTTTAGAGTCCCCTTTACAACTAAACTTTAATCAAATATCCAAAATTACGTCTTGAGTAGTGCGTTTTATTGATATCTCAAACACAACGACGAAATGGGTGCTCGATGGTCGAGATGTTAGGGGGTCATTCAAATTCAAGAAGTGGAATGAGGAGATGGCGCTTTTTCTTGCAGAAACTTCAAATAGTATCTACCAAGAAACACTAGGCTCTATTCTGAACGCTGAATCGACATCGAGTCGTGGTGATCTCGACAGGAACTCAACTTTGGAATTTCCAATATTCAATGATTGGAGAAATCTATATCATTATACAATGGTTGTGATGGTTGAACACTGCTGCACATTATTAAGATCGATTTTTGCGCATTAAATAACAACATCTTAACTGCATGACTTATTTGCATAAATTTTTCACAAATGTCAAACGTGGATATTGTGTTTGGTACTTTCTCCTCAATGGCGTAACGACCTAAGCGATCATGTCGGTCCATACAGATTATCCAAACTTACAGGGTTCTCTAAGTCTGTTTCGAATGTAAACATTGTTATTCACCGCATCCTAGATGTTTTTCAACAGCTGTCAAATGGTGTATTTGCTTCATTTTGGAACTTCAATTTTTACACTTGATTTTCCACACATCACAAAGAACTGTCAAGCTCAATCCAGCTTGAGACGTGTTGAAAATAATGCTGAAGAAATTAAAAATTATTGTGCTGGAAATGAAATGTCAGATCGATGTGGAATAACATTTTGCACGCGGCGAATAACTATGTTTACATTTCAAACTTAATTGGAAAACTCTGTAACGTACCACGCAGACAGATAGTCAGTCAGTCAGAACACACGAAGTGGCTGTTGCTAAGGTTCGGTAGCTCTAGATGAGTTGTTCTACTTCTCGAGTCGTTTTCGATTTCGCTCAGAATACGTCACCCAGTACGTTTACCACGAAACCGAATAGTTTGTTGTTGGCCTTGTCGATTTAACTTCTTCTTGAGGCGCAAATAGTTCTCTTATTTACCTAATTGCCGCAATGCTTGAACAAAGAATCCCATAAAAGCCTTCTAAACATCATTTCTCAAACGCAAATAAAAATCCAAAACAAAACTTACCATGGCCATATTGCCCCCTATTCCTCCGTGAACACAGTACCAAACCACATTTTCTTAAAACCCCTCTCTTTCATCATAGACAAATGATTCACTTCTTCCAAACGATTAGAAAAAGAATATAGACAAAAAAAAAACTGACCACTGTCTTCACCGACACTTGATGGCCGTTCGGGGTCGGAAAATTCCACTTCCTGCTTCCTTAATGATAAGTCCATCTGGTCGCAGGCAGAGCGGTATGCTTACCGGTGAGTACGGTGTGAACACACCGTCACCACACACACATGGCCATTACGACCACCGTCGGCTCCGGTGCCGCGGGCAAGTTCATTTCGTCGTACTGTGTTGGCCGTCGCGCGGCTGCCAAGGTCAATACGCAGGAACTCGTTAGCGGCTACCGTCCGTGAAGGCGACACAATGGAAATTGATCGACGCAACAACACCCGGGCGCTAACGCGTCAAACCCCGTGGGCTCCCGTGGGCCAAGAGTGTTGCCACAGGGAGGGCGCGCGCTAAAGGGAGCAAGGGGGGGCAGTAGAGTAAAAGCTTTCAACGTGTTGGACGACGGCCGTTCCCGCTGAACGGTTCCAGGCACACATCTTCGCCCGATAGTTGGCACTCAATTTCCACGTGCACCGTCGCGTGGTCTTCCTCGCATGACGTGCAAAACCCCCCCCTTCGAGTGGGGAATAGCGTAAACGGTAGACGGTCAAGAGCACGTACCACACAGCGGGGCCTAATCGTTGTGACATTTTTTGTTTTACGCTTCTAAAGAAAAGCAGCATTCGTTGTTGTTAAAAAGAGACGGCGAATGTCTTTAACTTTCACAGGTGGCTTTCGCAAGACGACAATTACGGTACACGCTCAATTAAATTGCACAGCAATCAAGCTACTCCGTCGTCGTGTGCTGCTGTACCTCCAGAGCTACTCCATTATTTATAACCTGTATAGCAAAGTGTGTATTGATTTTACTATATCTTATTTATTATATTTTACATTTTCTTACTTCAACATTCATCATACATTGGCTGCAAAAGCCTTTGAATCTTCCCAGTCACGCCAATGTTCAACCGCGACGACCTTGGAGGAAGGGCTAACACACATATCTTAATACCAACAACCCGAACCAAACCTGGCGGTTCTGGCTGGCTAGGCACACGGACGGGCCTACAGCAACGAACGTATTGTGCTGGACCGGACAGACGCCTTGGGCCACTCACTTTTGCCGCAAAACGCATGCAACACCGCACTACTACTGGGCTGTATTATTGCACAACATATGGTAAAATAATTTAAACTCGTTCGGTGCTTCTGCTTCGGAGGATACTTCCAGAAGAAACCGAACCCGCACGCGTGCCGATGGCGTGCCAGTGGACAGTTCTTGTCGTGGCGGTTCCGTTTGGGTTGTGTTTGGGGTTTATGAATATAGCCAGCAACGATGGTGGTGTGTAGCGATAAATATCTACTTAAATCCATCGAGCGAGCTCTTTGTTTCTTCAAGTTTTACAACCATTTGCTTGGGATGGTGCTACAGGAGAAAGACATCTACGTTGTTGTTGATGTGCTCAAACTTCCTGAAGGAGATGAAGATGCTCACCAGCCACAAACATTGTTGATAAAGTAGAACAACAAACAGATTCTACAAAATTGAACTGGCACGACCGAGATAGGGGGCAACAAGACACACCGCGTACCGCGTCTTCCCAGTGTGTGCGCGACAGTTCGTCGTCTGTCCTTGAAACCGGAGATTACTGTTTGTTTTAGTTGTATTGATGACTGTTACATTCATTTTTCAACTAAATTCTGTAAAATTAACAAACTTATTTTGAATCGACACTCAAGGACAGCACCACTTGCGGCCAACAACAATCTCCCAATTGGCAGCCGGAATCTCGTCTGCGTCTGTAGTTCGTTCGGTTACCATTACATCCCTTCGGGTTACAGCTCGAGGTTCGTCGCCATGCATGGATAAGCGCTCTCGACGGTTCGAACGCTCACCACCGACGGCAGGTGGCCCCGCAGTGGTAGCAGCACTTCTTATTGCGTCGCAGACAAAAGGCAACCCCGCAACGCTCTTCTGCCACATATGCTGCCCCAGCCGGCCCTGGCGGTCAGTAGTCTGCGCATCGTTTGGCGTGCATAAATGCGGACGACCAGCCGGTGGTGTGGCGCGATTGCGAAACAGTTGCAGAAAAGCCAGCGCCGTCGTTCAGGTTCGGTTTCACAGTTTTGGCCGTTTTTCGCATTATCAATTATGGAACCCGTTTGGGGCCGTTCGGGCCGTTCGTGTTTGCGAAGGCCTGAATAAGAAATATGGCCCCCGGTCGGCGTCGACGTTACATCACCATCATATCATCGCACCCCACCCCGTTAATGCCGTCGTCTGTGTTTTCGTGCGTTATCTCTTCTTCCAAAAAAACACACCCCACAAACAAACACACACAAACTTTCTCATTTTATTATTGCTCTTGTGTCGTGTGTCGTTTTTTTTGGTGTACAATTGTAACAACTTACTCTAATTTGAGAAGGTTATTTTTGCTACATTTTGATATCGTTTAAGGTGTTAAAAAGCTGTTAATAAGGGCTTCTCTTTGGCGGCCTCTGCGAAGGTTGGTTTCAATCAGATCGACTTTACTTGTGCTTACAGGCGATCTTGAAGAGGCGAACCAGACCAGAAAAGGCCGCACACGCACGCGTGCCCTGCTAAGCGTGTACACACACACACATATGCGCAACACAACCGGCAACAGCAGCAGCAGTTGTTGTTCTTGTTAAGTGGCCTGCATTAAACC
Organism: Anopheles quadriannulatus; assembly: GCA_000349065.1. Classification (NCBI taxonomy): domain Eukaryota; kingdom Metazoa; phylum Arthropoda; class Insecta; order Diptera; family Culicidae; genus Anopheles; species Anopheles quadriannulatus. The sequence continues at coordinate 2,828,062 of KB665398.1, forward strand.
AAGCTCGAAAAAAGGTTCGTACGTGTCTTGTTTTCGGTTGCGAAATAACAAACATACCTTTTCTCTCAAGATTGAAGCAATTTCCACACATGGATTGCAGGGTGAATCATCGCTGTTTTCGCCCTCTACCCCTGTAGTGTCGCCATTATTTAATGATCTTTGTTTGACTGTCATGGTCTCCGAATTTGCGACCAATTGTGATCCTTTGCTATCGATTGTATTCTGCCACCAAAATGGAAACCATAAAAAGAAGGAAATACTTGATGGTTGAAGTACGCTTGAGATAATGAAAGGATACGCTCTTCCAGGATTGCACGACTTCTTTTTATTTTCTTTATAGTTATTTTCTTAAGAGATACAGTTAGGGATAACATAGCATTCAATTCGATATAAGATTTGATTTTTAAAGCCCACGTGGCAATCAATATTGGGGCCTTTCCGTTTTAAGTTGGTAGGCTGAAATTTCAGCCTGTCAGCTGTTTGCATTGTATAGCAGTTTTCGAGCAGCTATCTAAGTGAGCATAATATACAGGTGGGCTTATCCCAAGGTATGAATTTAGAAGGCTGATTTTTATCGCTTCTGCTTCTGCATGAAGATTTTAAGAGTGTTTTGAGGCTTGACGAGTCCTCCAGAAAACTCGTTTGAGCAAAAGTTTTCGCTCGTTCTGTTAAAAAGTGATATTCAAATTTGGTTATAAAAAAAACATGCTATGAGACCACCTGGACTACATACACTTTGATTCTGGATTCCATCACTAGATCTCTTTAATGCACCTTGTGATAAATGTAAACAACACCGTGTTTTCGAGCAGGTACTCGAATCTAATTCTAACTTTGAGGCTAGAATAATCTAGACTGAAAATTGCAGGCTAGTTTTGTGTGCGGTTTTGTATGGATTGTTTACAAGATTTCCTCTCCAACTGTCCAACTTCAACCTCCAACTGTCAAACTCCGTACAAAAAGCTGACTAGAATCGTGAAGGGCCCCATTCTTAATAAAATAATTAATAAAAATAAGCTCTTTTCAAATAATTGCTTTCTGCCGTTCTTAGTCTGTTGGAATCCTTCCTGTTGAACAAAGATTTTTTGAACGCCAAGCGAATTTCCTCGCGGAAAGGAAAATGTATCAACGAAACAAGGCGCAACAGAAAACTTCCCAAGTGGTCCCGTGATTGCACTGACCTGCACCACACTTGAATGGATTGCAGAGTTGAAGCAATTAGCGCAGTGCGCCGGTGCATGTGGCTGCAATCGAAATGCAATTGCACTTTGTGAATGTGTGTCTAGAGAGGGGATGCGGGGGGAGGCGATGTCTCGTCTAAGCCTCAATCAATTAGCAAGGCTTGCCCCCGGCTGGGGCCAGGGGAGCTTTGCAATTGGCAGTGGTTAAGCGCTGCCTTATCACGAATCTTCGCTCCCACAAATGTACTGACGCAGCACACGGCTGGTAAGCGCACACGGCGACAGAAAAACGATTACTATTGCGCATTATATGGAAGAGCAGCAATGACGGGAAGAAAACAACTTATTCAAAAAAAGGGATTTATATGTGGGTAATAAAAAGAGTAGTCCCGGGCCTTTACGCGAATCAGCAGGTCGGATTTGGTGAACCGTAAAATACACATCTCATGCTCGTAGGACTTGACATACATACACGCGAGCATAAGACAAGAAGGGCAGAACTCAATTTCAACAACATTAGCGTAAACGTATGACCCTCGCATCGCGGCAACGTCGTACACACGTACACGCGCGGTTCAGGAGCAAAGGGGCACGAGTTGAACAAGCTGATAAGGAGGTTTATTAAGGAGGAGCTTCCCAACTACGGCTTTATTGCGAGTATTGGGATCATTGAGGGGCTCAAGCCCATGGGGTTAGGGAGTTGACAATGCACAAAATTATGTAGGTTATCAAAATTCAAACAAGTGCTTGAGTGATTGGGTTGACTGGTTGGAGTTAGCTTTGCGTCCCTGATATGGAAGGTGATGAGAAGAAATAGTCATCTTTAAGAGAGCTTTGTATTATGGACGATCTATTTCAATACAACTGAACTGACATTTTTCCTATTTGTTTGACCTACTTACTGATGGGGTTGATCAAACAATGCATGTACTAAATTGACGAGGCATTATGTACTGTGTGCTATACCAACAAACGGTTCAAAATACAAACGAGGGACTGTTCTGCTTGTTAGTATCGTTTGTATTATAAATCAGCGAAATGTTATAAAGAGAAATATTTTCACAATATCGTTTGTTGGCCTTCGCAGGCTATAAATATCAACAAGGCAAGGTTCCGTTATCGCACAACACAACACAGCATCGATAAGATAAAGTATCGCCTGTTGTGTATCTACAGATGCAACTGCACTACTGGGGTGGGGGCTAGCCGGCACAACAACAACCACAATCCAGGGGGACGACAGACAACAACAAAATCCTTCGGTAAGGTTGATGTCAGCACGCACGAGCGGCACACAACAAGGGGTGGAGGGAGTGGACGGACCTTTGTGTGACGGTGGCCGATCGGTGCGGGTCGTTTCCTGGGGTCGCGGCAACACAATTTGCACTTTTCCAAGGTTCCCGCGCTGGTCGATCACGCGCGCGTGTAGCGGGACTGGCTGCTGCCGGGATCTGCGGAACTTCCTGCCACATGCGATGGGAGGATGGATGTATGTTTTGTGTTTGACATTTCTACCGCCCTCATGTCTGGGGTTGTGTGTGTGTGTCTGTGCCGAAAAGAGGGCGCAAAAGGGCTGGCGCGGATAAAAACACGTGCGCTCGATGGTGTGCGTGCGGCGCTGCACCGTCTGTGAATGTGTTGTTTGCCCTCCCCCCAACCCCCCCCCCCCCCCCCCGCCCCTGCTGGTGCGTGTTTATTTATGTGGCGACGATGGAGTGGCTACTGTGACCGAGGGCCGCCGTGCGTGTGCGGAGAGTTTGTGTTGTGGCGCGCGCGCGTGTGTATTTTACTGTGCTCGCTGCCGCTGCACACACACACACGCAGGAGGGTCGATATCGTCGCACGCTGGCTCGGGCGGACGACGGTGGTCGGTGTTGTGGACAGGCCAGAAACATTCCGGGGCGGACCTTCCCCTTTCTCGAAACCAAAGAAACCACGTGTGTGTGTGTGTGTCTGTGTCGAGACGACGGTGTGTGTGTTTGCTTTACTGTGTGTTGGTGACGCAATTCGCTCGCCCAAGGCCTTCTCGATTGTGTGTATGGCGTGCTCGGCCATGGTTCGGTGTTGTTTCCTGCATTATAATGCTACTTTGAAAATGCATAGACACACACACACGCGCGCGCACATGCAAATCTTTAATTTGCGATGACAAACAATCGGATAAACCCGTGAGCGGGGTTTCGCCATCCCTGCACAAATCATACGCAACGCAACTACGCAAGCAAACACATACACACAGGCACACACGCACACACACACACACACATTACGGTAGCCTTCTCGCGCGCGCTACGTCACTGACTGAAAGGGGAGGGGGAAGGGGAGATGAAAAAAAGAAAACAAGAAAAACAATACTCCATTGCATTTCTCGTCGTTTCGTTGGCGCTCTGTGCGTCCCATCGTCTTTACCCCCTCCACACACACACACTTGTTTTCGCGCTTTTCTTCTGCTTCCCAACCGATGGAAAAGATGGACTTCACCCATGAAGAGAAAGAGACCGAGACGAGGAAGTGGAAATGCGTAAATAAAAAAAAAGCAGACAGCAGCTATGACGACACCATCACCTTTTTAGCGCTGGCGTGAGGTGAAGATACGTGAGACCGTTTGGCAGCGAAGCGAAAATGGTCGCTGCTCATTACAAGGACAGCCAGCAGCAGCAGAAAACATGACTTTTCCACCCCGTTCACCCCATTGACTGCTTTGAGGGGTTCGGTGGTGGGGGCACCGACTTACCTTTGGCTTGTTCAACCATTTTCGTAACGAATCCATTACGCTGCGGAGCGCGAGGGGGGGTATCTGTGTAGGTCGCTTATCAATCGAAGTCGTGCCTGTGTGCCCGAGACGACGACGGATTCCGCGCCGTGACGACGACGACGACGGCTTTCACACCACCAGGCAGCGGCGGCTGCTGTGTCGTGCGGTCGTTTTGCTGTATTATTTCTAAGGTTACACCGCTCTGGGCTGGCACACCGTTTGCTGTGCCACTGTGTTTTTGTTTTGCAGCTCACACGGGAGTGGATTTGTTGTCACCGAAATGCAATTCGTTCACGAAAACAAAACACCCACACACACATACGTACACTCTCGGGCACATACACGCGCGCACACTAGCGCGGCACGCAGCCCGTACTACGCGTGAACAATGGTGCACTCGCACTAAACACTGCACACACACATACGCACAGCACACAACACGCACGACTCACTCGCCTTCCCTTAGCCGTACATCTTGGATGTTTCGTCGGTTTGGCCAGGGCACGGGCTGGCTGTAGTGGCTGTGGCGACAGGGAACAGGGGGTGCTGCTGATAGGTGCACGATACGTGGTCGACATGCAATCACACACAAACACATACACACACAATGCTTCGAACGGTGAACACTTCCGGATTGGAAGATTTTCGACCCGACCGCACGAAACGATGGACGATTTCACTGACTCATTGCTCTCACGCCGTCACACCAACCACCGTCACCATCTCGGCACCATCGCACCACACCACCACCATCTGCACTGCATCGGGAGAGGAGAGGTTCTGTGGCGTTAGCGTTTTTTACTTTTCTTCTTCTGCTTCTGCTGATTGCACTTTTAGTTCACGCGGCTGCACGGTTTTGTTGCAAATAAATGCATTCGCCAACCTAAAGCACTGACTCATACCCCGTACCCCGACATTCGCTACTTGGAGGGACTCTGTGGGGACACGGGCCGTGTCCGAAATGGTTCGTCACACACTGGCGAAGGAGCGTACTAATGGTGGCTGTACAGCGCACGGTGGCTGTCTGACGATTTCCCTCAAATTCGCGTTTTTTTCTGCCCCGTCGTCGTCGGGCTGCTGCTGCTGCTGCTGCCACCACAGAGATTATCGGATCGTGGAGCGCACGCACACACCTTTCCCTGTGTACGGTACGCGCGTACAGATTGGGGCGAAGGCTGTCCTCTTCTTTCCCACTGCGTATGATAGGGGCGGAATCGGAGATGGCGCGAGTGTGAGTGTGTTGGTGCGAGCTGCGAAGAAGAAGAAGCAGAACTGCAGCTGTCAAAAATGGGGAGTTTCGAACATGAAACATTGTTTTATTTTTAATTATTTTAATACTTTTGATTTTGGAATGTTAAAAAAGGCAAAATAAAAAAACACAGTTTTTTAGCAACGAACATGACGCATTACTTCCTAAATAAAAGAAATTTATATTTTTTTTCGAAAAGAGACATCCCACTGTGCACAGAAGCACAAGAAAGAGAGCCAGTGAACAACGCTAGAAAGAGAAAAGCGAACGAGCTGTCAACGCGCGAAGGCATCTTGGCGCTATTCCGCAATTGTTTCGTGACTTTTCCTGTAGCAACAACGGCCGCGAACTGCGAGTGAATGCACAATGTCCACGATAAATAAGCTTGAAATACGTGGAATACGCAGCTTTGGAGTGGACCGTGCCGATGTGCAGGTAGGTAGTTTCCGTTTTTGCTTTTTGTTGCCGTACCATCCAGGTTACCGTCCTTACGCTGTTGTTCTTCGGCTTTGCAGCAAATCAATTTCCGCTCGCCGCTCACGCTGATCGTGGGCCAGAACGGTTGCGGCAAGACCACCATCATCGAGTGCCTGAAGTACGGGCTGACGGGAGAGGTGCCGCCGGGCACGAACCGGGGCGTCGGCTTCGTGCACGATCCCAAGATATTCAACACCGTGGAGAGCTTGGGGCAGGTGAAGCTGATGGTGAAGGACTTTACCGGCAGCACGGTGACGGCGATCCGGTCGATGAAAATCACGCACAAGGGCAAGAACCCCAAGTTCGAAACGATGGACTCGACCATCACGATGGAGAACGCCCAGACGAAGGAGAAGGTCACGATGACGCGGTCGCGCGTCACCGACATCAACAACGAGATGTGCGACGCGATGGGCGTCTCGAAGGCCATCCTGAACAATGTGATATTCTGCCACCAGGAGGACTCCTGCTGGCCGCTGGAGGAGCCGAAGGAGCTGAAGAAAAAGTTCGACGCCATCTTCGGGACGACCGAGTACAACCGGGTGATCGATAAGCTGATCAAGATCAGCAAGGAGTACAACGAGAAGCTGAAGGAGAAGCAGGGCGACCTGAAGCTGCTGCAGAACGTGAAGGCGCAGGCGGAAACGAAGCAGCTGCAGCTGGAGGATGGCGAGCGGAATATGGCCAGGCTGACGCAAACGATCGGCGAGCTGGAGGAGGACATCCGGCCGATTCAGAGCAAGCTGGAGCAGCTGGCTCTGGTCGAGCGGCAGTACTCGTCGCTGCTAGCGAAGAAGATTGAGTTTAACTCCAAGTAAGCAAATGTTCGTGAATTGCATAGTTCTCTCTGTTAATACTATCTTTTGCACGTCTTTCGGCAGGATAAAGAGCAAGCACGAGCAAAGCCAGCAGCTCCGTTCGAAGATAAACAAACTGTTTGAAGGATCGTTGCCCGAGCTGGAGATGGAAGTTCGAATCTTTCAGCAAACGTCCGCCTCAAAGCGGTCCGAGCTGGAGGACGACGAAGCGGAGCTGCAGCGCCTCAAACTGCAGGACCGTTCCCTGCAAAGCAAGCTGCAGTCGATCGATGGGCAAAAGATTGAGCTCGCCGAAAAGCAGAAACGCGAACGGGAGCTTCAGATCGAGCGAGGCAAAAAGATTAGGGCGCTTGGAGATAAGCTTTCGCTCTCACTATCCGACAATTACGGTGCTGCTTCGGTCAGTACCAGCGTAGTAGAGGCTGCCCTCGGCTCGATCCGCAATGCGCTCAAGGCGCAAGAAGCGACGGTCCAATCGAAGGGCAAGGCCTTTGAAGAGGAAGACGCACAGGCACAGAAGCGCATCGATAAGTTGCGCGAAACGAAAGCCACGCTGGAGAGCGACTGCACCTCCAAGCGCAAGCAGATCGAGCAGCTGGACCGTGAAAAGCTGCAGACGGCTCGCGAAGTGGCCGAAATCGAGCGGTCGGCCGAAACGCTGAAGCGACTGATCGATGAAATCGATCGGCTCGAGCAGGAGTACGAAACGCAGGTCAGTGCTGCGGATCTGCCCGCGAAGCGCAAGGAGCTGGCGGAAAGGAAGCTGCTGCGCGATCAGCTGCAGGATCAGCTGGATAAGCTGGACGAGCGCATCAGCTCGCTCGATGCGGTGGCCATGAAGGAGCAGGAGCTGACACTAAAGGAGCAGCAGTGCACCGGGCGGGAGGCTGAGCTGCGCCGGCTGCGCAACAAGCATGGCGATAGCTTGCGTCGCCTCTTTCCCGACCGCACAATCGAGTCGAACTACAAGAGCAATCTGCAAAACCTGTACGACGAGCTGCAAAAGGAGGTTAAAACTGTGAATGAAAAGGTGCGCCGCACGCAGGCCACGGTGACGGAGATGGAAACGACCCGCAAAAGCCAGAAGCAGCAGCTCGATCGGCTGGAGCGTGAGTTGGCCGACGCAGAGGAGAAAATATACAGCGCCTGCCGGGGCAACGCGTACGAGGAGGTGCTGGCCAAGCTGAACGAAAAGATACAGAAAAACAACATGGAGCACGGCGAGGCACGGTCGGCCGTCGTGCTGTACCAAAAGTTCATTGCCAACATCGAAAACGATCGCTGCTGTCCGGTGTGCGAAAAGGGGCTGGAGAGTGAGGACGCGCACGAGGTGAGCGGCAAGCTGGGGGATGAGATTCGACGGCTGCCGGAGAAGATTGAAACGCTCGAGCGGACGCTCAAGAAGGATCGGGCCGATTACGACAAGCTGCTCGCACTGAAACCGATCTCGGAGCGGTTGGAAAAGCAAAGGAAGGAACTGCCCCAGCTGAAACAGCAGCTGCAGGATACGGAGAAGCGGCTCAGCACCGCATCGGACGAGCTGGAAGAGCACCAGCTGGCGGTGTCGGAACCGACGGCAAACATGCAGCTGATCAATGCGATTGTCGGCGACATGAGCGTGCTGGACAAGCTGGGCAGCGAGCTGGAGCGCATGAAGCGTGGCGTAGAGGAGCTGCGTGCCCAGCTGGGGCCGAACATGGCCGAGGGCGTTACCATCGAGTCGCTCAAATCGGAACGGGAAGCTTTGCGGGCCAAGTTTAAAACGGAGCGAAATCGCACCGACGTGCTGCAGAATACGATCGATACTAAAACGGAAAAGCTGAACAATCTGCAGGCTCGCAACAATCAGATGAAGTCCAAGAAGCTGAAGCTACAGGAATCGGTCCAATCGTTGGAGCAGAAGCGCGCGTCCGTCAACGAGCTGGGTGCAAAAATTGCCACCCTGGAGGAGGAATTTAAAGACGCCGAACGGCGACTCACCCCGGTGCGGCAGCAGCTGCAGCAGGAGCTAGAGCAGAAGCAACGCTCCAAGGAGCAAAACAACAAAGAGCTGCAGCGGTTGCGCAAAGGGCTTGAGGAGCTGCGCTGGGAGGAAACGGCAATCGTACGGCTGAGCGGCGAGCTGGGCGATCTGGCCGCACTCAATTTGGGCGTCGAGCTGAGCCGACTGCAGGCAAAACGAGAACAAACGCAGCAAGAGCAAGACCAGCTAAAGCGCACGATGGACGGCAAGGCGAAAAGCATCGAAAAGCTGCGACAAGACATCGCCAATCAGCATCTGCAGGAGCGGGATCTGCTAGACAATCGCGATCTGAAGCGTTTGATGCGCGAAACGGCCGACTTGGAGGCGGATCTAGCCGCGCTGGTCAAGAGCATGGGCGAGATGGAGGTGTGCAGTGTGCAGAAGGAGCGCGACCGGCTCATTGACTTGCGCGATGGGCTGCAGGTCCGCCGGAGCGAATTGAACGGCCAGGTCGGCGAGCTGCAGCGGCAGCTGAACGAGCTGCGCAAGGAGCTGAATCGCAGCGAGTTCCGCAACGCCGTCCGCAACTACGTCACGACGCTGACCGAATCGATCGTGCAGCGGAAGATCATCAGCGACATCAAGAAGTACCGGGACGCGCTGGAAAGTGCACTGCGCGAGTACCACACGGAGAAGATGCAGGAGATCAACCGGACCATCTTTTCGCTGTGGCGCGATATCTATCGCGGGAACGACATCGACTACATTCGCATCAACACGGTGGACGATGGGGTGGCGGAGCGGTCGGACAAGCGCCGTGCCTACACGTACGGCGTGGTGCAGGCGAAGAACGATGTGGAGATCGATATGCGTGGCCGCTGCAGTGCCGGACAGAAGGTGCTGGCCTCGCTCATCATACGGCTGGCGCTGGCGGAAACGTTCAGCAGCAACTGTGGCGTGATGGCGCTGGACGAACCGACCACTAACCTGGACCGGGACAACATCGACTCGCTGTGTGAATCGTTGCGTCGCATCGTGTCGGAGCGGGAAGGAGGCCACTTTCTGCTGATCGTCATCACTCACGACGAGGAGTTTGTGACCAAGCTGGAAAAGTTTGAAAACTACTATCGCATTTCGCGCAACAGCGAAGGCAAATCAGTGATTAAAGAGGAGAACCTTTAAATTCCATGCCATATTCCATTTTTGCATTGCACGTATGTATTATTCTCATTTTTCGTTATTGTCTTGGTATGTTATCATATTCAGTTTATTAATAAAACATACGACGCTGTTGGGATAAAGAGAGTGTGGTGGTAATGGATATATTGATGACTGTTCCAATGCACATTAACAATTGGATAAAATATCGATCGAAATTTGGTCTAGTTGTTAGAGTTTTACTTAGAATCTTAAAACTCATTTTGACGAAATATTTATTGCCAATTGAAACAAATGTAAGAAATTCATGTATTGAATTAAGACATTTCTGAACAAAATATGATCTCTTGATTTCTTGAGTTTATATATTTCATAATACAGCAGATCATCAACCAAACAAACGATTTGAAGCTTCATCATCACAATAAATGGCTCAATGAATCTGCACCTTTCCAAATCGATGCAGAATTTCATAACACTCTTTGTACATTGTTCAATTGTACCTGCATCGATTTCCAATTTGAAAGCTCAATGATTTTGCTTCATTGGATTTTGAGTCCGTGAGTTTTGCATTTGTGAGTTCACCTTTGTGTTTTTTGCGTCTGTGTAGCTATTTTTCGACAGGACATTACGACAAAGTATTTTACGACCTAGCATTTTTGCGAACAAGGATTTTAGGACCAACTAACTTTCCGGCCAATGATTTTGAGATTTTGAATTCTACGATCAAGAATCTTGCGACCAAAGAATTTTGAGATTTTGAATTTTACTACCTAGAGTTTTGTCATCAGCGGATTTGGTAACAAGCATTTTGCAACATTGAACTTTGAACGACCATGGATTTTGAGATTTTTAATTCAACGACCAAGAATTATGCGACTATGGATTTTTTTTTTCTTTGGCACAACAACCGCTGTCGGTCAAGGCCTGCCTGTACCCACTAGTGAAGTGAGCTTGGCTTTCAGTGACTTATTGTTACCATAGCAGGAAAGTCAGTCCTACGTATGGGGACGCGGTCTATTCGGGACTTGAACCCATGACGGGCATGTTGTTACGTCGTACGAGTTGACGACTGTACCACCAGACCGACCAGACTATGGATTTAGTACCAAGGAATTTGTGACCAAGAATTTCGCGGCCAAGAAGTTTGCGACGAAGTATTTTCCGACCAAGCATTTTTGCGACTAATAATTTTTGACCAAAGATTTAGGGACCAAGATTTTTGCGACTAAGGATTATGGGAGCAAGATTTACTACTATGCGACTATGAACTTCGCGACCAAGGATTTTGCAACCAAGATTTTTGCCACCAACAATTTAGCGACTAAATAATTTACGACCAAGTATTTTACGATCAAACATGTCGCGACCAACATCTTTCCTGTTTCGAAACCATCTTAAATATAATAAAAATACATCCTTTTCCGATTGCTACCACCATAAGCGTCATCCAATGACAGCAAAACGCCTATAAATCGAGCACTCTTGACCTTGTAGATTATGTGACCGAAGTAACAAATCAACCTTTGCCATCTCCAGACAACATATGGCGATGGTGCAATGAAGCGAGTCCAGGATTTACACCATTATTATTTATGGACCAACAATAGACTCTTAATTGTCCATTACCACAGGCATGCATCTCGCCTTGTGTACTTTCCAACTGAGCCCCGGTACGTGTGGGAAGATGAAGCTGCTGCTTAAGATGGTAGCAGCTTCTTGCCTTACCCGAGCATCTATCTATATTCTCTTTATGCAAATGATACACATCCGGCGCGCTTTTGAAAACGTTTCAACCCTATCCCCTAGCCGAAGCCGTTTCCCCGCTTACTCCACCACCTTCAGCCGTTCGCACGTCAGCGGATCTACGGGGAATGTAATTTAGCTCCTTTTGTTTTTCAATCCTACTGAAAGCCCGCACCACCGTTCCCATAATCTCCCTCCCTGCACTCGATCCGGAACGATATCATCCTCGGAAAACGCTTCTTCCCAGTCCTTATGCTGCTTGCGAGCAGGTTAAGCATATGATAATAACAAGGATCAAAGATGCTCATACGCTTTCTTGCGGGTTGCGTGGTTGTCTTCACTTGCTCCCTTGCTTTCCCTATCGACAAAGCAACCCCCCTTCCCAACCGTCTCTCGCGCGAAGTTCCCGCACTTACGCGAGCGGTTTTGCGGAGGATTTTTGTTTTGGTGGTTGCGCTATTTACATAATTTTAACACTCACCAACACGGATCCGATTCACTTTAATTGATTGACTTTGATATGCTTGATCCGTTCATGTCATGTGCGATGGCGGTAGCGCTCTGCTGTGTCTGGAGCTATTGAGCCTGGGTAATGTATGCGTGTATGCGATATGATGCCAGGATGTGGACAACCAGGACGAGAAGGGTACGCGTACGAGTACGTGATTTCGTCGAACTGATTTGTTGATTCGCTGCAAGAAGTACCGGAGCCGAGGCTGCTCATCGGTTGTATAAAAGCAAGCGGTTGGACATGGTCTAGGCAACAGTTTCCAATCCGGTTTAGACTAGTGACGGTCGATTGGGGAATCTTGTTGCAAAGTGACGCAGTTCAATTGATACTCAGTGGCTTTTGGTACAGTTCAATTAGAAGGTGGACAACGTGCTGGAATTGTAATACGGTGAAACATAAGTGAGTGGTTCTGTGAAGTTGAAAACGGCCAGGCAAAGGTTAATTATTACCCTGCAACCCTCCAGATCTCGTCCAGCATGTTACATACACGCACGATTGCTCTGCTGCTGGTGGGGCTAGTGGTGCTAGTGAATGCCCAAACGTTTCAGTACTCCCGTGGATGGACAAATGGGAAGCGTTCGCCGTCGTCTTCATCATCGTCTTCACCATCATCCTCGGCTGCAATGGAACCTTTAACTGCGAATCAGCTGCTGGCCTCTGCTCTGTCCCCTGGGGGATTAAACTCTTTAAAACCTAGTGAAAAGTATGCAATTCATCCTCTCTAAACCAATGCACATCTACAGAAATGGTTTAACTGAACATTCTCCTTACAGAGCGCTCCTACGACGCTTTTTGCGGAACCCGTGCGATCTTCGTGTGGCCAGCTTATTGGCCGCTGCCCACCCAACCAAAGAGCTGTTTCCACTGGCCGGCAACAGCTTTGACAGTGCGGAATCAGCCGGAGCCGCATTCGTGCTGCCACCTTTCCTAATGGATCCCGACGAGAGCAACGGCGGCATCGGTGGCAGCAATTTGGCCAACGGTCGCTCGATGGAGGATGAGCTGCGCTTCAAGCGCGGTACGGCCACCGGTTTCAGTGATCATCGTCAGAAAATTGCTTAAAACAGTCCCCGCTATATCCGTTATCACATGCCCGTCATCACATGCCGCCAGACATCAGAGTCAGTCAGTCAGTCACGTCGGGGAGGTCGGGGGAAGAGCGTAAATCAGCGGATACAGGTGCTACGCTTCAGAATGGTGTCCACGTGGCGGTAATTGATCGCGAGACGCATCCTTGAAGAACTTCAGCAGGGGCACAAGCAGCACCAGCAGCCGCACGTCAAGAGCAAGAAACGATGATTTAATAATGATTCCCGTCGAAGGCAGGAAAAAAGGAAGAAACGATTATCCATTTGTTGAAGTTTGACACGATGTCCCACATTGAACACTCTACGGGGACATGGTGTTTCCCGTTGTGGCGATGGACATAGTCACCATAGTTAGTTATACAACCCGCCATTACCGATCCCCCAACTTGTTTAGGGGGGAGCTGCTTACATTTCTGCCCAGCGGAAATTGCCCACCCTGGGAGCCTGTGTGTGGACTGTGCGAAATAGTGTATTATATTAACAGATAAAGATAAGGCGTTCTTGTCACGTTGAAGCAACATTTCGGGGCGTGTTTGTTTGTTTGTTTTGCTCGTTTGCCCGACCCAAGACTTCGAGCCGATGGGAGCGGAAAGAATCGATTATAGCAAATGGGACCAGAAGTTACCAGAGACTCCGAATCCGAGTGCCGAAAATTAAGTTGTCCCTGCAGGTACGGCTGGTTTGGTTGCAGTTGGTCGGTGCAGTTAATTGGAAGGTTCGCTGAGGTCGACCTTGTCTTGGAGTTACAAATTATAGGGCTGTGTTTTTTGTGTCTCTTTTTGGATTTTATGAGCCACGGCGGGAGGAATTAGCCTCTCTTCCGGCGTTAAGCATGGGTAGTTAAAAGTATGACATCGTCGCTGGTGGTATGTGGCAGGCTTACGGAAGTTGAAATGAGTATTTGTATGAAGGGAATTTCCGGACGGGCGTTAGGGAAGGATGAACGCCGAAGATCATCAGAGATTATGATCAGAAGAAAGGTATGCGTCTTTTGTGTTTAGAAAATGCACTACTATGAATTTGTTGAAAATTGTACTTGTAATCTTGCAATTCAGCCCGGTATAAGTACAAGAGTTGAAAGAGATAAAAGAGCGCAAAGATGTTTGCATAATAGCTTCTATTGTATACATCTCTTAAGTAACACTATTCTATACTGCACAAATTGACAACTGGAGCAGATAACCTGTTAAAACTACAGTGGTGGACATTATAACTCAGTATCTCTATTTTTTATGGAGCAACCTTTTAACCTTTAAAGCAACGTTTAACCTTTTTAATAACAATCGGATGAATATTAAACAAATTTTCCGCATTGCATTTTATTCTATGTCCTTCCTATCAAAGTGAAATGATAAGTATGAAATTGGAATCATATGAAAAACCAGACAGACAAAGATCCAGATCGCACGGTGGCTCTATTAATTTATCATTATCATTTTCATTATCAGTTGCCTAACTTTTACTGTTATGGGCACTCTGGAATGAATTTCTAACTTTGAAAAGTACATAGCAGAGTAGATAAATTGAATGGTTATAATATTTTTTAAATATAGATAATAGGACATTTATAGATAAATAACATACATTAACAATAAATACATGAACAGCATCGTACTAGCTGAACTAGGATGGGACCAATCGATGTTGGATAGTAAAGAGCTCTATTTGTTGTAGTTTCCGAAAATAATGTTTGGCAATGATCAGTATCCAGATAATTTACTATCCCATCATTGACAGTACAGTCGATAGTAGAGCAAGGGTAGTTAATATCAGCATTAGTAAGTTGTTCTACAGATTTATCAATACGCACATTTGTTATGTTTTCGTTGGCGAGTACTAACAGATCCTGTTAGATCTAGATCTGTTAGAGTACTGTTAGATCCTAAGTGACACCGTTAGTGTTTTTGATAGTATTGTGTTGCTGCAAGCCGACGTAAGAAAACGCATCAAGTAGAGAGGAGGACGTCATGCTAATAAATGAACATTCACGTTCAGATAAACATATCAGATTTGAACCACGTAAGTTTAGGGAAAATAAAATCGCCTAGGAATAGTAGAGCCTTATCGTTCGGGAATTTCTAAACAACTCAACAACGAGATCCCCTGAGTAAGCAAGTAAGCAGCACCCACTAGAAAAGCTTGCCTTTGTGTACCGATATGGGCCCAACTGGTTTCAATGTGTGAATTATCGCATTCGATGCGAATAGCATCTAACGTGCACGATACAGCTATCAGCACACTACCACCAGTGCTCTTATTACTGCTTTTGCAAGATCGATCGGTGCCAAAGGCTGTGTAGTTATCGCCAAATAGTTGTGTAGAAAAAAGATAGTTTCGTCCAGTTAAGTCTCGAATAAAACAATGACATCAAAAGCACTGCTGCACGAAATAGAAGATGAATAGAAAAAGAATAGAATAGAATAGAAATCAGAGAGTTTTGATTTTAGTCCGCGTACATTCTGATAGTAGATGCAAATGCCTTTAACATTATTGACTCTAGTTGAATGTGTTAGTGAGCCCGTGTGTGATCGAGTGCTGATCAGCATTTGCACGTTCTCTGATCGAGATAGAATAGTGCTCGTTTCGTTTGAGTTAGGTAGTGTAAGTGAAGCTGTGTATGATACAGTGCTGGGCGGCCGTTGTTCGTTTGTGTTGGGGAGTGAATCAGTGTACGTTTCGTCAATAATTAAACGTTGCTCATTTTCGCTCTGATTAAGCGCTGAATACGATGCGATGCGATGGTGTTCGTAAGTAGGTGTTTGTCAAGGATAAAAACTTTATTAATGAGTGGAGCGGTTGAAAGGTTAGTATGGAGATTTGTACCGATAGTGATGATCGTCTTAAAACTGTTCTGGGATCCTTTGCTTTCTTTCCTTTCCTTTGCTGTCTTGGAGTTAATCTTCATGCTCTGTGATGCGTAGACGTTGCTACAGAGATGGTATAACAATATGTTATTACTGGATGATCTCAATGTCTTTTTTTATATTTTCAATCTAGAAATATCTTATAAGCAATACGGCAAAGCCGTACCTTCTGAATAATAAAAATCTAGAAATATCATCATTTTGCGAAAAAAAAATCAATGATTTGTAGACCATAATAGCCTAGGATGCAGTCGGCAGTAAGGTAATACAATAACCAATGATGAAGAGTGTCAAACAGTTTGATCTATCAGTACACTGTTAATATGGCAAGCATCGCATCTAACATACCTCTTTCCACTACGGGCAATCGGAAGGTAAACTAATCACTTGATTCACACCGGATTTAGCTGTTACAGGGAACCATTAATTTGTCAAGCTGACAGAATCTGACACAGGCTTAACCATCCAATATTTAGTAACACGTGCTCTGGTGACTGCCCTATCTGCACAAGCCGTGAGCCTGCTGTGAAAAATGCTCGCAAACACTTGTCCGGCCGCGCGACACCAGCCGCAGTGTTGGTGCATGTGAATAAAAAGGAAACCGGTGCAACCGCTCTTAACCTTTCGCTCTGCTCTGCGCTGGTAATTTGATCGGCGTGAGTACCACGAAGATTTGCGCACGTTCGATCCAAGGGTCGTTGCCAGCTTCACCTTCAACAATAATCCCACCGCGAGCAGCGAGCGGAGCGCGTGCGAGGGACATATTTTCCACCGCCAATCTAATCGTCTCATCGCGGAAGGAAGGGAAAATTGCAACCGTATTGTAACGCGCACTCCCTGCCCATCGAATGTAAAGGCCCGCTACCGGAACGGCCAAACGCACGGCGGGATGTTGTTGC
This sequence comes from Anopheles quadriannulatus, assembly GCA_000349065.1. Classification (NCBI taxonomy): domain Eukaryota; kingdom Metazoa; phylum Arthropoda; class Insecta; order Diptera; family Culicidae; genus Anopheles; species Anopheles quadriannulatus. The sequence continues at coordinate 2,844,771 of KB665398.1, forward strand.
CAGCCAAGAGCATACGTGGTGTGGCGTGATAAACATCGGCAACAAAACCACTTCACTTCAAAAGAGCAACAACGATCAAAACTCCTGCCACATCCCTGCTGCATGCGCATCTGACCCCGTACCCCTCGTCTCAGAATGCTTCTCTTCATATGTCGGTAGAAGGACACCCCTTTTTTGTACATGCTGTGCTACCCGCTCTCGATTGCGCAGACCCTCGAAGGGGCTGCTTCGTATTACTTTATAATTAATTTATGTGGATGAATGATTGCCCTGCGCATCGGTGTGATGAAGAGTATGGGCCGTTTGGTTACCTTTTGTACTGTGTTTTTTTGTTGTTTTCTTTGTAGGACTACCAGATCTCACAGGACACAAATTTTTCCCCTGGGTATGTTTGTCTTCTTTTGTTCGTTTGCATGAAACTGGGACAGCAGCAAAAAAAAGGAAGTGAATTGTTCGACTCGGACCTAACAACGCGTTTATCACTTGCGCCAGAGCGTTGGCGTATTCGTTTTGACAGGTTGGATGACATTGTTTGTAGCCAGGATTAGGAGCGGCACAATTTAAGCAATTTGAATCAAAACTGATGCTTGTGCCGTCTTTCTTACCCAGGGATGCTTTTTTCCCGTCCAAATGTTTGCTCCTATGCTGACAGAGGGCCGCATCTAATCAAAAGTGAAGACGATGGACGCTGTCAGTGGGAATGGTTATCTGATTTGAAACACTGCCAACATTACCACACTTGTGCACGTACTTTCTTCTCCCGTCCCCCCTCGTAGTCTTGAGGGCCAGGTTGCTTTCCCATTTCACAGGTGAACTTCATTTATCTTTAAAGAATTCAATTTGCGAGATTTTAATCAACGCTAGCCAGGGCGCCGGGGTCCGCCTCATCGCTTCACCGAATTAGCCGAATCATATTTAGGGCAAGCTCTCGCGCAGGCCAGTGGGATGAAAGGGGCGGGGGGTTGATGGAGGATGATGCCTGCGAGCAGGTGAATAATTTATTTGCATTAACAGAACCAGTCGAGGAAAAGTCAAGCGAAGAGACCAGTGGAAGAAAACGGACTCTTCAAATGGAAATTACGTGCAATTTTTTCCTTGTGTGTGGAAATGTTTTTTTCCCCAAAAATCAGAAGACGGGAAGCGAATCTGTTTGGGGATTTGTGTGTGGGGTGGAGCAATAAGAATGCTGTCCAATTTATTTAAAAATTACTGTGTTAAATTGTATAAATCGAAGGTCGTTACACATGATGCTGGAATGGTTTATAAAGCCATTGGCCAAGTTGACAATCGTTCAAGGGTCATCCTGCGAGCAACTTTTGGCTCTTTCACCAGTATCCTTGCTACTCGCTCGATGTAAGTGCTCTTGATGCAATGCAATGCTCTGTTCATGAGAAAATAATTCAATTAGCTACGCACTACGCACCAGCCAGCAACGCGTCCTGGGAGCGATGCATACGCCACGATGGCAACGACGTGCTGCTGCTGCTGCTGCTGCTGCTGTTGCAAGTTCTACCGTCTCCAGGGACTCATCGCAACCCGGCAGCAACCTGACAACTCAATCAGCCCTTGGGCGTGGGTATTGGTGTGCCACGTGACGATACCACCAGCCTAATCGGTGCACAAGAACCATGGGAACTGCACCGGTCCCCGAACAGAGTCTACACTTGTTGGTGGTGGAAGCCACCGAAATTCGTGAGCGATTAATGGGTCGAAAGAGGCGCATGGGTCGGAAGTGTTGTTACGCGGGCAAAAAGTATCATTTTCGGCGTGTGATTTTCCCGTTCCGGCATGCTCGGGGGGTGGAAAAGCAGCGTTTGTTTGCGCAGAATGATAAACATATTTATAATGTTATTAGGGGGCGCGCGTATAAAGTCTGTGTGCGTAAAGAGAGCAGATCGCCCCTTTGCACACACACGCAAAGTACAATGTGGAATGCTGTGCAGACGTACTTTGGTAGTCGAGCGTCGAGTAGAGTTAATAAATTTATGAAATCAAACACCACAGCACGCCGCCGTACAAGGGAGCGCGAGGGCCTGATTGTTTGCTGGTTTTCGTCCATCCCAATTGTTTAGCTGTTAGTGAAAGAACCTGTTCCTGTTTTTTTTTTTTGTTCCAGTGCGTGAGTGTTGGCGGTGGGAATGGCACAAGAGCACTTAGGGAAGGGCAGCCGTCCCGCGGGACCGATACACACGAGCCTGCAGTGGGCTGACGGGGCTCGCAGTCAGTCCCTCGGGGTGAGTGGTGAACACTGATGTTGCTGATGATTTTCCGGAATAGTTTGCCTTCGCTGCATACTGCTGGCTGCAACCGAAAATCAGATGGGAGAGAGGGCGCGAGTGCCCCTGGTTCGGTTGCTGACAATTGTTGCCTGTGTTGCGCGTCCTACACGTGCCTTTATCCCGTACACTTGCCGGGACCAGAGCAAAACTGAAGGCACTTCCATTGGCACTGTATGCCGTGTTTTGTGTGTGTGTGTTTGTGTGTACACGGAAATTGACTTTTCCAGTACTGCTGGATCGGGTCCGTTTAAAATGTTTTGCTAAATATTTAATGCGCCTCACGTCAACATAAAAAGGCTGCCTCGTCACAGACACGGCCTGTTCGCTGCCGTCATCGTCATCGTGTGAAGGTAGCCGCCTAGTTTGTTGTTTCGGAAGGACTGGACTGTTTTTGGTGCTCTCTTTGTGTGTGTGTGTGAGTTGCACTCGTTGAATGCCCTACAATGAAGCCACTTTTTAAGCTTCGGCTGGAATAGGGAGCCTGATGGAACATGGCCATGCTTCCGAACAGCAGTGGCATCGGAATTGGATGGTTGTGAAAAATTAATCGAATTAAAATAGAGTGTGAAAATCGGTTTTTCCTACATTCCGTACACGTTGGTCGTTATCGTAACAGGATGGCTCGTTTGTGTTTGATACATCGTTTACAATTAAGCCAGAGAAAACTGTCACTGTGTGTGTCTACGGGTGACCCTACAGGGCAAACAGATACGGATCCCTTTCCTAATAAGTTGAAGCGTACTCGAGTGGCGACGATGCTGCAGATAATAAAATAGCAATTGCTCACGAGATTTGTTGCTGTTGTGTGTTCGACCTACCATCAACAGTCACCTAGCGAACAGTAGAAATAAATGTTTGCTACCAATTGACCATTTCCTGGTTGAATATATATTTTACCAAGTTTCGATACAAATTGAATTGGGACCGTTTTGTATTTTTTGCTTCATTTGGTTGTTTTTATTCTTGTTGTTAGTATGGTTTAGAGAGGCTTTGGCTCCTGCGGAGTTCTTTCGCCTCAAAATGTTTTTATTCTTGCCAGTTCATGCCCGCTTCCAGGGCCATTTTATTCGCTTGACCGGTGGTTGGTTATCCCCTACCGTCCCCTTTTTTTTGCTTCGAATCCTACCAATTGACCATTTCCGAATAAATAGATCGTCGTACATAAAAAATGCATCTCCAGAGGGAAGTGATTCGTTGCGATGGGCTTGTGTGGGGGCGTGCTCCATTTACCTCTGTTTGCCTTATTTTATTTTACACACCGTTTTATACTGTGCCGTGATTTCACAACAGGTCGGTTTCGTAAGCGAGCGTAATAAATTATTGAGCAGCAGAAAGATGCGGAAAAACGGGGTTTGATTGATTCGTTTGCTTGAAAGTGGAAACATTTTCGGTGCGGAATTAAATCGTTTTAAAGGTGCAAGGTGCTTTTGTGGCAATATGCAACGAATGATATTGAAATTAAATTTCCGATGCCCCAAAAATCCCACCAACCTTATGGCACATAAATAAAATGCATGATTAATACTGAGCTCTTTCCCCGCTCATTAGCACGATTAGCCCGACTCACGACAAATGTGTTGGTTGATTGTGAAGCGCCACACAATTAGGAAAAGCCACTCAACGCTATCATCGCCCGAATCCCGATGATCCCCTTTTAACCAGTGACAGCTTTCCGAACATTGGCCAACTTGGCTGGCGACTGACGGACCACAGCACAAAACTGTAACAGAGCATTGTCTCCGGCTTTCTGCAAACGAAATTAAAAATGTGCTGCATTGCAGTGCTGCTTCGCATAAATCAGTCTACGGGGCCACACTCGTGATGAGGGGATTAACATGTAGAAAACCCATATGCTGCTGCTGCTCCTACACCGAATCTCGTCTCGTGCGCGAGGAGGCGCCAACGCGAGGCACCACAAACAAGTTTGAATGCCACAGTCTCGTGAGAAGTATTTTGTGTAGTCAAAAATGTGTGAAAAGTATTCCAAAAGAAAGGGGAATAAAACCAATCATACGCATTGTTTTGTAATTTGTATCGTTCTCCGTTTTATTACTGTTCTTTATTTAGATCCGGGGGGGGAATGGGAAGTGATTTGTGCCTTTCGTCCAACTGTAACCCTATTTTCGGTATCTTCACTTCCTTTTAGCTGCTTTGGAGATAATAATTACGTGATGCATGTGCTTCTCATGTGTGTGTGTGTGCGTGTTTTTTTGTTTGTTTGCAAAAGAAATGGCCACGCTATACTTGTGTTTGCCCCATCTGGTGGAGCAGTAAATTAAGCTTATTTTTAATAACAGTTCCTTAACCCGGTCGGGCTGCACAACGTCTGGTCTGGCGGCGGATATGGGAGTTTCGTATATTATTTTGTGTTTCCTTCATCCTTGCACGAATTTATTCTTAAGATGTCTAGTAAATGATGCAAATGTACAATGATGCTGCTTGACATTGATGCTATTGTGATGGGATGAATGATCGCCGATCGTTGTCTCTCTCTCTCTATATTACAACTCAACTACAGTTTAATTAGCTAACAGCTTAAGCGATATGCTATTGAATAACCCTTCTTACTACTGAAACTGCATCCGATCGATTTGCTTTCCTTTTTCCACTCCTTCTAGAATCATAATCAGCTGCAGTAGTGTCGTGTACCGTTTCCACTATATACACACGCACACACACACACAAACAGGGCACTGGAAATACTGCAAATGTAAAGATGCACTTTCGCTAAATGCTGATAATCGTATCGTTACTCTTCTTTGCGAAGTGGCGAAGATCCCTAGCCTGCGCCTAGCTCGTGATTATAGAAGTATGATAAATGTTCCTTGCTCGGAATATATTAGTTAATATTATCTCCTGCTCTAGACCCTAAACTTCTCTCGATCCCTAATTTCTACAAAGTTTGGAGTTATCGAGTGGTGAAGTCGTCGTTTTCGTTGTATGTCGTATCCTTGGTGAGTCGGTTTTTATGTTGTTTGTTTTTTTACAAATATTGTACAACGTTTCACACGATGCGTGCGCGGCACGCTCATTCAATTGCTCACTGTTAACGTTTTAGTGCCAAACCTTCCTGCAGGTAGTAGGTACTAGCAGCCAGAAACTCGCGCTCACGTACGCAAACACACTCCCTTTCATATCACAACGCTGGACCTGGAGATGGCCAGCATGATGTATCGACTTTTGTTTCGATGTTGCACCGGTTTGGTCGTGGAAAACGAAAGCAAGCGCTTCAACACCCGGCCGTATGCGCCTCGGCCCATGGCTGCAGTCCGTGCAGGGCGGCCAGCGGTGCACCGGGCGTGGTGGCGGAAGGTGCTGCCGCCGATGGTGGCGGTTGGCCGAAGCCTTTGCTGAGTGCTTCTGCCTGCAGCGACAGCATCAATCGGTTGGCGGCTTGCCGTTCCGCTTCTCGTTCCTCTGCGGTTTGTCTCCTGTGGAATAGAAGAAAAAATGCAATAAGTGCGATTGTTTGAAGGTTGTTATAATCCCAATGGGAATAATTGGAATAATTCTAAATAAGAACAGCAAATGGTGCTTCGCATTCGAAACGATGCAAGCTAATACAAAACAAGCGTAAACATCGATTTCGTTGCTTAGCAAAACGTGTGTGTGTCTGTGTGTCTACTGTTGCGTATCGTTTCCGAGCTGTCGGCGCTTTTCATGGCATACAAAGCATGCACACTCACACCCATGAAAAACTCACTCACATGTGCTCAAGAAATGAAGAAAAATGTTAACCTCCTTAAGCATGTAATTTGACTGATTGGTGTTTTGTTTGTAGCGTAGCGTGTTTTTCCCTTTCCTTTTCGTCCCTTTCCTCCTTTTGGTAGGGAAGTGGAAAAGGATGAAAAGGATGAAATTAACCTTCTGCAAGCAACTCAATTTAAAGAATCGCATGTTCTCGCCAACTTATGTAGGCAGTTGCTGTTTTTCACGAAACTAAATTGAATTCTGCGCAACGGCTTGGTTAAACACAACCATTGGTTCAGCACAAAACAGGGAAACAAAACGCAATCATGCACACACACACACGCACACACAGCAGCACAAAACAGAACAAAACCTTTAGTCATGATCAACTCGTGCCGGTTGTCTGTGGTGGAAATTTTTCGGGCTTGGCTGGGGTGGAAAATAAATCGATCTTTTTAACAAGGCGAAAATCGTTGGCATTTTGGTTGGATGAAAAAAGAGTGAGAGAGGGAGCCAAATGGAGAGCGAAAAAGAAAGACAGCAGCAGCAAAAAAAGGTTCGGAAACTTCCCCGCGTCCGCTCGCGAGGCGATACTGTTCCTTCCCGCCACTCCTGCATTAAATATTAATCGTGGCTGCCATCTTTTTAAGCGACTTTCCAGTTACACTTTGACCGGGGTAAACGAATGCGGGGAAAGAGAGCGCTAAGTGATTCTAACCAGTGTTGGGACCGCGCGAGGCAAGAGTTTTCCTTCTGCGCGCGGCTCACTTTTGGTACGAAAAATCCATACTCCAAACGGGGATTGGTCGAGACTGTGCGGCGATGAGGTTGTGTTATTTTTTATACCATTTTGCTTCCGAGTTCTTTAAATAGTCTCTTTATTCATACAGTGACAGCTAGCGCTTTGTCATGCGTCGAACAAAAAAAAAAAGTCTTTTTGGGGCCAATTTGCCTGATTTGTTCAGTATTTTTGGAAGGCGTGTAAAGTATGAGCTTGTTTTAAGAGTTGAATGGGCATGCATGGACTAAAATACTCTATTTTTTTTTTTTGTTTAAAATTTCATACTTTTTTTGAGTTTATCTTTCTTTAACTATTAATTCCTAGAAAAACAATCCCAAAATTCCATACTTGTAAGGACAAAAAAACCTGCTCTCGCTTGTCAACCTTTGTGTTGGTATTTTTTCTCTCTTTTATCCATTGTTCATCGTTTTCGTCCCCAAAAGTTTGATATGAATTTTTTATGCTTCGCTTTATACCGAACTCCTCCTGTACCGCATCGCTACCTGGGGCATCCTGCGGCACACGGCACAGAAGCCCGCCGTTGCATTATTAAAACCTTCATAATCGTTATACCAGAAGATGAATCACCGATATCGTGTATACAGCGACAGAGACTTTAGAGCCGCAGTGGGAACAAAAGGAACAAAAGTGAGAAACAGTTTTGCAAAGAAAACGATAATATGGAAATGATGTGACGATGGCTTTAAGGAACATTGACTTTCGTTCATCGGGTTTATTGGATTTTGGAAATTGAAAACTGATGCTTTTAATGATCGAGTTTACGTGGCTTGGTGTTTTTGAAGTCTATTTATTGTTTACTTTTGAATGGGTTTACATTTTGTATGAAATGAATGCGCACAAAAGCTCAATGGCAGTGATGTCAAACTCATTTGACCCCGCGGGTCAAAATGCTTCTGAAAATTGTAGCACAGTCCGCAGATGCAGTTTTTTATATTATATTAAATTATATTATACAAAAATCAGATCGTTTTAAGTTCTTTTTTTCATTTTGAGATAACAGTTACATTGCAAAAGTTAAAACTTTGATGTAAAATAAAGCAAAAAAAAAACTGTAGCAGATCATTTTCAATTAGACATAGACTTCTGATATTTCCGAAATTTTCATAGTTGTGTGCCAACTAACAAGATTTAGTAAGCAAAAATAATGGTAAAAACTATGCATGACTAACTACGTTGGTTTATCCAATACATAATAGTAGATGTTATGTTGATGTTGGGGCCATTTTGATTATCAATTTTATTGAGCTGGTATTAATTGTGAACAGCATTTACGTACGCTAGAAACAGTAAAATCTTACTGTTTTCCAAGGTCAATTCTGTCCAAGGTCATTAAATTACTACAAGTCGGTTCGTCCAGCCCCGTAATGAACAAATCTTCATTTCCTAGTCGGAGAGAGCAAGATATCTTATAAGTCCTTAGTGAACGTTACTATCTTTCTGCCAATCTCCATAGAAATCCTCATTCTCATTATGACGATCAAACAGAGAGGCACAAGCCCTCCTGTAGTTTATCTAATCACATTGATTTTTGTTAGCTGCCTCATGGAAAACTTGAGATCGTTTGTAACATTGTATCAAAACACGAGTTTGTGCTGACATCTTATTTCATATGATTTCTAATCGTTTTGCAGAAGTATAATGTTCTAATCTGCCTAAATAGGGGTTCCCAAAACAATATGCCAAAAAACGCAAGATTGCGTTTTTATTTCCTGTTGGTTAAGTGATTTTGTTTTTTTATTGAGTCTTTTTCTTGTAGAAATTGCAGTTTTGGTCCTTGGTTACTTTCATACATTCACAGTTTTGTATGAGTTGAAAGCTAAAACGAGTGTTGTTTCTTTTAAAAAATGTCCATCAAATATTTGTTGCTAACACATTTGTTCATCGGAAATGGTTTATCGAAACAGACATTTCATTAATTTTATAACCTTTTTAATAATATTGTCCGGAATTCAATACTCTTTACATCAAAATACACAGTTTTATTTTTTCTTCTATACCTCGAACTGAGTCTATTTATGTGATGTGGTCTTTCTCTCTCTCTCTTTCTTTTTATCTCTCTCTCCCTCTTTCTCTCTCTCTCTCTCTGAAATGAAAATGTAACAGAATCCCAAAATGTGAAATTTTGACTTGATTTCGAAGTTGTTTTTTTACGACGACTGGGGAAAACATGAAGCCAACTTTGAGAGGGACATCCGATGTGATTATTAACAAAATAAATCATTGAGCAAAATAAGATAATAAACACACAGCATCTTAATAAAAAATAGCCCAAAAGTTTACCTGCTTCTTTCCAAAGAAACCAATACCCCATCAATTAATCGTTTGTCTATTTCAGTATTCAATCAAATTGATTTGTGTTGAATATTTTACGATTCTGGCAAATGTCTGCCCCTAGATCTTGTTAGGCATGTAATTGAATTACTTTCTTCCGTGTCTGTGTGTGTGCTAATGCCATTGTTTTTCGTGCATTTCTTTTCATCTCCCTTTGCTTGTCCCATTGGTAGCTTCATTTTTATCTTGTTGTAAACGAACGTGTACCGTGTGTCGCAAGACTACATCGTGTGCACTGCTTAGCAGGACTATTTTACTGATCAAAGACCAAGAACGCACAACAGTACGGTGCAGAAGTGCTTCTAGGCCCTGCCAACCATTACTCATTGTGTCACATCGTCGCTTCTCGCCCGCTGTCACACACGCAAAGCCATCCAAGAAGGGTGAATCGAGAGTTAATTTTTTGTGTGATACTTCGAAGGGAAACGCTATTTTTGCGAAGGGTTTTAATTGAGTTGTCCGGTGGGAAAACGGCGAAACGAAACAGGACTCGTTTGTCGCATGTAGAAAACTGGCGCGCGTTCATTAGGCGGTCTTAGGCGGGCGGCGTAGGAAGGATGCGCGCGCTAGAGCAATGGCTGTTATTTAATTTAATTATCAAACAGTAGTTGATTATTTCGCATTTAATCCGCGTGGCAAAGTGTGGCCGAGCGGCCAAGTGGCTGGATAATGGGACGCATGTTTATTGTCACAGTGCATTAAAGCTACCGCCGCCACCATCAATGCGATGGGGCGATGGGGCCGCCTGGTGACGGTGCCGTGGCTGCGGTGTAACATTTATGAATAAGTTAGCGTAAATGTAGCTGCTCGTTAAATGTAAGAACCCACAAAGCACTGTTAACTATTAACAACGCTGCAGGTGGTATAGAGAAAAACAGTTTTCTTAAATCTCCTCACAGACACACAGACTCCCACCCACACACGTACATACGTATGTAGGAAAGTGATCACGCTGTACGAAACACGCTCGTGCAAGCGAAGATGTCTTTCGTTCTGCCCCTTGGCAGTGAGATTATTTATTCAGCAGCCTACAATCTTCGACGATTTGGGAATCGATTTAGTTTCGTAAGTTCTGTCGGCATTGGCCACAAATGGGCACGCTGGGCAGAACGATTGCAGGAATCGATTTCAGTACGGGAAGGCGGTAGGAAGTGCAAGAGTAAAGAGAAGTGAAAATGTTGTTTTGCAACGATTTTTACAACCAACTGAAACGATTGATCAGCTCATTTGGGTTAGAGTATGGCCGACTTGGTACGTTTGGGTTCATTGAGCAAAGGGATTGGTAGTTTACGGTGGTTTAAGTTCGGGTTAAGGGCTAGAGCTCAGTATATTGCGATGTAAAACGGTACTTTGGTAAGGGCGCGATGCATGTAACTAAGTATGCATGCATTTTAACCAAAATTTACATTGTAATTTCTTAAGCAAGTTTAATTCTGTTAAGAACATGGCCTACTTAAAACAAACTCATATTTTATGAAAACTTTTTATAGAATTTAGAGCTTTCAAATGTAGAAAATGGTAGGAAATAACAATATGTATAACGACATAAGTCGATCCTACTTGGAAAACAAATTCAAGTTAAATTGGTAATGAAAAGCATCATATTTTTAAGTATTTTATAGTGCTTATGACATTTAATCCCGGCTCATGATCTATTCAATAGAGTAATATAATATGAAGTCAAATGCTCACGATAGAAAATTAAATCCTCAACGAACTCCGTGGTTATTTCGTACAAAAAAAAAATCTTAATTGGAGATGTGGTTCATTAATATTTTGTTCCAACATTCTTTAGTGGTGCATTCCGTAGCCTAACGTTATTGGAATCTGAAACCTTCACGGGTTAACACACGAAATGGATATTGCTAGCGTTTCAGAGTATTTATGATCTGTAGGATCTGAATTTATACAGGTAATTGATCCTTGAATATCATCCAAGATCTCAAGGTTTATAGAAGAGGGTATAAAAAAATTCCTATTGAAATTCATAATTCCTTTTGCAAAAATGACATTAGGTCAAATACCATACATAAGATTGCAACTTGGAATAATGGAATGGATGGAATAATTATCTATTATCATAAGATTAATTGCATTTTTCTGATTGTTTGCAAGTTTGCTTTCATTTCAATTCTACTCAGCTAGAAGATTGATTTACAATCTAATACTCCATATAATCTTCATCTACCTAAAACATAACTGTTCCATTGTATACTAGAATACACTTCATTTCATATGCAGCCGTTGAGTTGAACAACTGTGAGAAATTGAGCAGGTACGAATTACACTGTCCGATTAATGATGCATAGCACTCGCTTCCGGCAAATGGTCAACTATTGCTTAAAACGTTGTTCGCTACTTGACTGCAAGGACAGCCAGACAAAACTTTTGCACGTTCGCAGCTAAACTAGAAAGTCCTCCGTCATGACACACACACACGGATTACGATGCATAATTAATCTCGCAAGCGTACAACTGGCTACACATCACCCTCGCACCCAAAACCGATCCCAGAACGATCACGTTCGTGTCGCGTAGCACAGCGTAACCCTCCATCATTCACGAGCTGCTGCTGCTGCTGCTGGTGGTGAGCAGCGCCATCAATAATTAAAATCTGTAAAATTAATTTCCACCAATACTCTGGCCTTCCAGTGTCACGAAGTCTGGTAACAAAAATAGCAAGCTGTCATCAGCAGCAAACTACCACGCGAGGCATCGTTAAAGCGTTGCTTCCCCGCCATTGGCAGGTTGCATGAATCAGTACCAAACCCCAACCAGCCAAAAACTAGCTCCGATTCCGTTTGCGTGACATTGGCGCTAGGCAATGGGGGCCTTACCTGTATGCCAGTGGCATTGCAATCGGATGGCAGTAATCAAATTTAAATGCGGATCTAGATGAAGCTAATGCACCTATCGGATAGGCAGGTTGCAAGCAAAGCTGCGTATATAATCGTTTCGCAAACGGGGATTGAGGGTTTGTGGAGCGAGGATACATAAATCATGCATTCGTGGCTGTCAGCGAATGAATCGCTGATGATTGCCGTGCAGGTTGACCATTTGCAATCCAGTTTGGCGGTGTGTGGATCTGGTCGGTTGATGTGGTAAGCGTACCGTAACTATTTGCCATAATCTGTACTTCGTTCGTGCTGGTGGCGTCGCTGCTCAGGTGAGGTGTGGAATAATTTATGAAAATGATTAAATTAAATCCCAAATTCAATTTATAATAGATGAAGCAGATCGTTAGAGAACGGCCCCGGTAATGCGGTATGGGAATAGTTCTACCAATGCAGCGCTAAATTTTGTGATCTGCATTTCATAGGCCAGACCAGGCCAGTTGTTAAAATGACCCGCAGGCAATTAGTGTATTTCGCGGAGGTCCTACGAGCCTCGACTGAAGGCGGTACATTGTGTTGATGATGATGATGAGGAGGTTTCTGTCAGACATGGGCCTTAAAATTGCCTAACCCATTTGCCAGCTGGTGTGAATATCCCAACCCAAAATGTGCTGCTGGATCACAGCTTGAGTGTGGGTCTAAATATTAAATTTGCATTCCTTTTGATAGCCTGGAAGAGAACCATATGTAGAACGAAAAGGTGCCTAAAATTAATTAGCTTGATCTTAATTTGTATCACTTTCTGTGTTTGGTTGAGAGACGTTTATAAATTAAAATGTGTTGTCTGTGAAAGGAGTAAGCCAAATATGATTTAAGAACAATACAAATAGCATAACAGTATACTCTAAAGCCTTTCGCAATGATCCAAGTTATGCCAGCAACAAATATCCTTCCTTTCAAGACTCACTTTTTTCCAAACAGCAATACATCAAAGGCCACACCGAATAAAACATAATTCATTGCTAGCTAAAGATCTCGCTTCAACTAAACCCCACCAATAAACTCAAACATTTTCATGCAACAACACTGAAGAACATAAATTGGGGTTGAAAACTTTATCACGCCATTTTACAATAAAGATTAAGTAAAATGCAAATGAAGATGAAAATGGGCCCATTTTACTGAGCAGGTAAGCTAACGCCGGCAATGCGCAGGGGAAAGTTTATCCTTCTGGCTCGCTTTCTTAAGGGTTTCGCTTTAAAAAAAACCCCTTTCAAAAGTTGTAAGAAGTTCCGACGGAATTTGACTTGACAATCAAGCCCTAAAAGGATTCCCTCTATGTGTGTGTGTGTGGGCCACTTAGCAAAAGGTTGTTGAAATTTAATATAATTACCCTGCTATTTAGATAATTAAGTTCTGGGTCCCACTTCCGCAGAGCAAAGCGTAAGCTGTACACCATTCGTGCCGGTAACTGGGACGTTATCAATCTCTTCTATGTCTTCCCAGCTCGGCAGGACATTTTGTGGCCCAGTAAAAGATGGCGCTTAAGTTCAAGACTTTCCGGGTGTCTAGCGTTTAGCTATACACGGGTGGCTTTTCTTGCTTCCTTTGTTACACTTTCAACGGGAGCAGAGTTATTAATTGATTTTAAAACACGCACACAGGAAAAACCGCAATAGCGCGCGTGTCCGTATACTTGGAGATTCAAGGGAAATTCTAGGCGCACCGCAGGAAGACGGACCGGGTCGAGTGTTCCAATTGGTGCCTGCTTGGTGTGGAAACAATGGTCAGGATTTAGAGTGATGAATTAACCGTCCAAACTCGCCTAGCCGCATCATAAAAGTGGATCGTTTTATGGTCCCGTTTTATCAGCCGACTTTAGATCGTTCGCTTGAGAAGGAAATTGGAGCGAGCTGTTATGTAAAAAACCCTCACCAAACCACATTGAATGAGCCACAAAAAGAAAAAAATTACCGACGGTACAACTTGTACGCACTCACAAAACACAAAAGCGCACTAGTTTCTGAAAATAGCGACCAAAATGGTGTTTGGCTCCATTTTGCTAACTCGGACTACATAAACGCCACCGCCGCACCCTTTCCACAACGTTCGTCCTGGCGGTAATGAAAGCATGAATAATTCAGAAATTGTAATTAGCAATGTTAATCTAGTAATTGTTCGTACCTTTCCGTAATTGTTCGCGCATAAATTATGTTACCTACGCTTGGAGCGAATAAAGAAGAGCAAAAAAGAACAACACCCAATCCTGCGCGGTCCCGAACCGCTCGTACCTGTGTAACTCGTGTTAACCGTGGAGTGCAGCGCGAATCTCATGAATATTCGCCGACCACCACACAGCAATGGATGGATTTCAAGAAAGTTTTTGTTTTGTACAAAGGAATGCTTTTCGTTTCGTCTTGTACGATTGGCCGCCATCGGGACGGGTTGACAGGATATGAGAATAAAAAATCACACACCAACTTCAGTAGCTAGATGAGGAGGTCAGGTCGCCGAATTGGATTATGGCAGAAGGATGTTATTTTTAATTGAATTCCAATTACTGGTAAAACAAAAAAAAGTGACCGAGGACTATTGAGTGCAGCTGTTGTCCTTTGGGTTTCCTAAACCGATGTACGGATGTAGATTTCACAAGCATCACGACAAGCAAGATGAACCACAACGCGGTGCACACAAGTTGCAGAGGATTGCGAACGATTATAATTGACAAGACACGATGCTCTATGATAGAATAAGCGTTCATCCGGCATGATTGGATTCGGTACGGTTCGGCGGTTCTACCAAATCCGTCCTGCGAACTGTCCGTTGCCGACGGTGGCGATTTTTTGGCAGTCTCGCCACGCTCCAAACTCCAACGGGATTCGATTAGAGAGTGCCGCCGGTGAATGCGACGAATGCAAAAGAAATTCAGCAAAGTGTTAGCACAAAGCTGTGACTCTCGTGTGACTGCTGCGGTGGATAAGATTGTTTTTTTTTTTTGCTGCTGCCATATGTTGTGCGCGTTGATTAGATTCCTTTCGTTTTGTGCGATTGGGTTTTGTTAGATGTCATGCTGCGATGTCCCTTGCGGTCAGATGCTGCACATTCGGACGAGCATGCAAAACCACACACCCGTTCAGTCGTGGCAAAGTTTCACTGTGAGCTGTTTCGTTGTTTTAGCAACTATAATGGATTGTTTGCAAATTGACGAGAGTGGTAGATGGGTAGAGTGTAATTTGAAGTTGCGAGTGGAGTAGATATTTTAGCATATTAAAAAACAAACTTCAACTATACTTAAAAGAGGTTGACGAGTGACAGCCTGTTAAACAATGCTAAAAAGCTTTTTACCTCATACAATAGAGCAATTCAGTGTATCTCCGTCAAGCGTGTTTCAGAGTAACTTATGCAAAGCAAATGCCCCACCCAAACTCATTTTCCCTTCCCTTATTTGGGATATTAATTTCGCCCCGAATCGACTGTAGCCAAGCAATACTTTTTTTTTCAAAATCAATTACCCGCACGAGCGCACAGGCCAGTGTCACATGCATGAACGGTTTAATTCATCAACGAATATTTGTTGAACCCTCGTGCTAGCTAAACCCATTGACCCGTTTTTCCTGCCTTGCTTCTTTTATTGCTACACACGTACACAAACGGTCCCTTTCGCTTACCTCCATTTTGTGCGGCGGTTTTGGAACCAGGTTTTCACTTGCGCATCGGTCATTTTGAGCCCTCGCGCAAGGGCAGCCCGTTCCGCCGACGCCAGGTACTTCTGTTTGTGGAATCGCTTTTCCAGCTCCGCCACCTGGATCCGGGTGAAGGAGGTGCGAGGCTTTTTCCGCTTGGGCGGTGTCCTGTTCTGGTACGGGTGGCCAATCCGACGGGCAATGGGGAAAGCTGTAAATGAACGGTAAGGAAAAACGCACTATAGTTAAACAAGAGTTATTGACAGAGCATTTTTACACTAGCATGTGTGCTGTGGCTATGATTTTCGTGTTTGGGGCTTTAGCGCGTGCGCGTGTGTGTGTGTGTGTTGAAGATTGTGATTATCAAAACGTCACCCTCCAACTAGTCAGCTTGAGCATGATGTCGGAGCTCGTTGGGGGCCATTGTGGTAGCTTGACTATTAAAGGGCCATTATCATGACTCCCTTATTATGGCGCCCACCTAAACCACCGAAAGTAGACACCTGGGAGGCTTTATCAAGCTGCATTTAATTTTTATTTACCCTGCGTTGATGATGGTCTATTATTTTTGGAGGTCGGTTAAGTGACAAAATGGGAAGGTTGTTATAGCACCTTCGTTTTTGGAACAGAATCATTATTTTGATACCATTTGGGCATAAAAATCATGCGAGTATTCTTATAAATGCTGCGTTATTTTCGTTGTATTGAAAAATTGAAATCTCCTTTCAAATGAAAAAAAATAACGACTACCCTTACATTAATCGAATATTTTAGAAGGTTATTTTTATCTATCACTTGTTTTCTGTTTGCTGGCCTAAAGCTTTGCCTGTCAGTGGAACAATATCCATCATCCGGGCTGTATCTATTTGAAAATTACTTTCCGCCATACTTGATTTTATTATTTATGTGCCAATAAGAATCCATTTTAAAATCGTTTTGTTTTCTTATTTTCTGTTTAAGCGGGATAGAGTTCTTTAAATAAATGTTTAAACATCGATAAACCAGGCAATGTTAAGCCTTTCTTGACAAAATATTAATGCTTAAGCCAAGAATTCAATCCTTCATGAGCTATCCTGACCGAGCCTGCCTCAAAGCGGCGTTGGTTTATATTTTTTCAGGGTGAATTAATGTAGGCTGAATATTAGAGGCTAGTTTTGTTTGAGTTTGAGACCACACTGGAGTGTAGTCATGATTTCAGATGACATGTTTCGAACTGCATATAAAACTGCTGGCTAGTATCGTAAAATTCCCCAACATTTATTTGATTTTTATGTATTTTTGATAATTTTTGAGGATCTATTATTTACTGGTTGCTAGTTTTGTGCCGGTCTATATAGTACAGTCGTCAACTCGTACGACTCAACAACATGCTCGTCATGGGTTCAATCCCCAAATAGACTGTGCCGCCATAAGTAGGACTGACTATCTTGTAATGGGGGGGAACCAATTAGTCACTGAAAGCCAAGCCCACAAGTGGATACAGGCAGGCCTTGACCGACAACGGTTGTAGAGCAATTTTTGACTTCGCATTACATGATTTTGGAAGTATAAAAAAAAAGCGTAAAGATACAAGAAGATTTGTTCGTTTCAGCAGGACCCTCGGCTGTATATTTTGCCCTCATGATCGAACATGTCAACGCCTGCTCCCGAGCAATTCAATATCTTGCTGAAAAAATCAATTATATGCTCCAGCAAATCATAAACTCGCTAAAAATGTCAATAATATCATTGAAAATCCTGTATTTGATTGTTATTAACTCAGTATTTCAAATTGTTTTCAAAGCCTGTCAAGACCTAAAATTCAAACACAGGTTTTGATCACTGAGAACAAGAAACATTGTATAAGTATCATTTTTCAGGTAACAAATATTGTATTTACTCACGTCCATAAAGCAATTAAATCTCTGCTACTATACACACATTATTTAATGGCATTGATCTGATTGAAATACAAACAAATCAACAGTCTAATATAGCTCATTACTTTAATAAACTGACAGGCTTTTTGTACTGGCTGTAATTTGATTCAACCTCATGCAATCAGCAAAAAAATTGCAAACAATTCATGACATTAATTCCAGCTAAACAGTTTACTTCCGTCTCTCTACCTTCAGGCGTTCGAGCCATTGACATTGCTGCTTGTATTAAAAAAAATCGCCTCACTACACTGAACTTTAAATTCCGCCATTTACCAAGCGAACCTGTTATGTTGGCCATAACGATTTCGTGGAAGGTTTGCTGCACTCGTCCATTATTATGGCAAAAGCAAAACAAAAAGCTCAAAACAGACACATTCTTTTTCTCAGCATCAACCGTGAGCGTTGTGCGTCACCGGGGGGACAGCAAAATTGCAACGCATTTAAAAAAAAATACAAGCAAACTACTCCAAACACACATAAAACATGCTGGAAGCAAATTGTTATTACCGTTCATTAGCTGCACCGGAGTGGTGATACATATATGTGCATTTTATTTCCGTGCACCCGGGGAATAGTGTAGCTTTACAGCGCAAACACAACCGGTGGGTGGAAATGGGTGGGAAAGGTATATATTTCATCGCCGTCCCGGGTCGTTGACGGTTGCATGTTTTATCAGCCCCGTTTAATGTAGGAATTTAAAATAAATGAGTTTAATTATACAAATCTCCTTCTTCTCGCCTCAATCATCGCTCCCGGCACCGGTTGTCACTTTTTTGTGTTCAGTTGGCCTTTGGTTCTGTTTAACGCTACAACAACTGATGGTTTAAGGTTTGTCGTTAGACCTTATCCGATTATTACAGTACAGACACGTCGTTGTTTCATCAAAAATTCGTTGCAAGACGCACATCGATAAAACGATGATGCCTTGCTTGAGTATAATGCACCCAAATATTTATGACTTGCCATTAAAATGATAACTTGACACCAGGAACGATCACCAAACGATTGTTATGTACATTATTTGAGTGTTATATATTATATTTTAACATTTCTTTCATCAAGTAAACTTCAATGTGGTTCCAAACTGATGTAACCATCAGGTAATTGCTATTAAAACCTTTTCCAAATGTAAATTGCATGTGCTCCAATCGCATCTGCACCAAACCACTGTTTGTCTTTATATTGGCAACCCATCGGTAAGATTTAACGATCCAAAATACACGGAACCCGTACGGTACGGGTGTATAAATATCGGCTCACTCCAAAATGGCAGTGAACCGAACACTCCATAAACACTTACGGTGTTAAAAGCCTTCCCATGCCCTCCCGCTAAATCTCACCCATTGGGACCGGGTATAGCTGTAAAGTGTAACTCCTTCAAGAAACGCAAAGCCCAGAACAACACAGCACACGGTTCGGGTGGGCGATGTGGTGTAGAAATCAATTCACTTATTCTTAGACACAACCCCGGGAGGACGGGATGATAGCTGCTCAAACCCAACCCTAGCGACGACTTACGCTTTCAATCGCTTCTAAGCTCCCGTTGCCCCAGCGTCCCGTTCACCTCAAACAGACGAGTGAGGTGAACTGTAAATTTCTGGTTTTATCGGTGAAATAAAATATATTATTTATAGTTATAGGATGATAACGCCTCGCGTACACCGCAAAACCCTCCGGGCGGACAAAACGCACGGATCGGAATCGCACACCGATCGAATGGTTTGAATGGTCGTAACTGCGTGGTCTAGCAAATGGTTGCTCGCGTCGTTGGGGGCAGACAACGGGTGTGTGTGTGTAAAGCTGGCAATGGCGTATGGTGGTGGTGGCGGTGGTAGCTTCAAGCTCATGTACAACTCAATTACGCCGTGCAATCCAACAGGCGCTAAAACGCTTTCAGTACGCGTGTGCGATCGAAACGGCTTTGACAGTAGTGGACTAAATAGCTGTAACGATTGCGCTGCCATTGTAAAAGGGGAAAAGCCTGCTGAGTGATACTTGTGGACTAGTTTTGCATCCGTAATAGGGGCAGTGAGGGACAGCTTTAGCCATACCAGTGGTAAAGGATATCGGCGCGATAGTGTACCTAAGCATAGAATTAATGGCGATCAATGCATTTGCTAGAGCAAACGACCAGCACAAGGCGCCGTCGGTGACGCTTCGGTGACTGGCATGGCCGAGAGTACTTGAGTACTTAATTCCAATTAATTGCCGCTTTCACGGGGCCCAAGGAAAAGTAGCGCAAAAGCGTTGCTGTGTGCCACAAATTGGAGCAATATCGTTTAAGGAACATTTCCCACCCTATCGAACGCTCCCGCACGGAAAACGCTTCACGAAAGGATAAAACAGCTTTTACCTCGGGGTTTTGGGCACGTGAACTGCGTTTACTGCGCTACATTGCCCTCACCTTTCGACACCATAAGCTTGCTGTTGGTACGACGCTCTCCAAGGGGATAATAATCTTTACAATAATCGAACCCAAGGAGGGCAGCCACAACTTTTGATGAAGACGCTATAACGATCGATCCCCAATATTGGTTGGCGGGTCTGTCTGTTGGATTATTGATTGCTGTCGGAATCGTGCCTGACGTTGACGGTGATTGCAAAACGGGAAGTGTTTTAGAGTAGAAGGAGGGGGGGGGGGGGAGGTGCGAGATGGAGTGAGAAGGCGATATTGAGGGTGATAGGACGACGTGCTACACGCAGTTTTAGATAATCGGCGGTGAAAGGAAGGATCGGAAGCATCGGAAAGAGACATGAAAAATATTGTATGGCTTTGTGCATTTCAATTATCGTAAAGAGATTGTAAATGATTTGTTTTTAAATTATAAAAGGTTAAGCGAGTCTATGCAGTAAATCTCTTACTACTATTCTTATTGAGTAAATCAATCGAAATTCGAATGGAAAGTAATAAACTAGGGAATTAAATTGAACTCATAGTTCAATATTTTGCTTCTCAAATGATAGCCACTAATGCTCTTTACATACGTTACTTCACATTACGTTTTGAAAGTACCGAAAACATTTCAAGGCTTTTGATTTGTTGAGCAAAAGCTAAAATCTTTGATTCATGCTAGAATCTCAACAATTGTTTAAACGTCTTCCCTACGCTATATGACCGTAGGAAAAACATATATTCGGCAGTAATGTTTTCTTTAAAATCTAGTTCGATACGTTTGTCCAGAGCCTTCATTCCTATAGAAGGCTTTACATACGTTTATCCAACATTTAAAACAGTCCGGGATCGTTTCCGTTCTCCCCGACGGCCCCGAATTCCTTTGGCTCGTACATCTTTTAATCGCATGATTCATCGTAGCGTGCAATCTTCCCATTATCCAAACGAAACGCGACACGAAAACTGGACTGCGACAACATGCTTCCTTCAATCCGACACAGAAACGGAAACAATGTTGTGCATCACCAAGCCAGATTGTCCACTTCCGCTAGGCCGACGGGTATGCGTGCGGCCGACCCTGCGCGTAGCGGATGACACGAATCAAACAAGCTTCCGAGACGCAACGCCAACCTCTCTAATCATCTTCCTCGGGTAGGGTCGGGTGATTTGAAGAAAAAAAAAAGGCAACCAATTTCATTCATGCTGACCAAATCGTAGCTTATTTCTAGCGTGTGTTGGCTTGCATGTCGCTAGACCTTCGTTTGGTGTGGTAGTGACCCAAGAATGTACGATCAAAAGATATGCCTGATAGGAAGAACCAAATGCCCGAAAAAGGTGGCGATTCCGAATTTGACGCGTGTTGCCGGTCGGCTTGTAGGTGGTGGTTTTTTGTTAGGATGTCCTCCTTGTTATTTGCGATTTCATCATCTTCGCTGGGGCGTGTGCGGAAGATTCCTGTAAAATTATACGCTTTCAACGCCAATTGCCAGATGTATTCTTGCAGCCTTGACATGGATTTCCCAAAAATATCGCTTGACGGCTTAATGAAGAAGGTGTGGAAGCTTTCGTCGTCCGACACATTGTGGGTGAAGCTGTCAAAAAACTACAGGTGTCCGATTGTTTAACAACGATCTACAATAGTTTGGCTAATGATAGGAGTGTAGTTGTACACACTATTAAAATAGAAAAATAAGATCTACAGTATTCAGTCGCGAAGCCTCTCTTTTCCTGCTACCAGTTTGGTAATGATGGGAAGTTGTCTTTTCCCAGCCATCCGAATTCATCTTAGCCGACGGACATTTTCTTTCTTCTTCGACAAGTACAATCAGCAACAATCACCAACTAAACATAATTTCGAGCCATTTAGGTGCCCGGTCGCCGTTGGTAGAAACGGGCCGCCGCCATCGTTGAGCAAAATTGACCACCGCTGTAATTGTCGGAGGTTTTGTTTTAATGCTATCATTTACTGTTGCCATAATTGCTGTTGCTGCGGCTACCGTGCGTAAACTGTCCGCGCAAAGTATCATACCGGACGGCTAAGCGACGCAGCCCAATTGCCGCTTGCTGTTACGAATAATAGCTGGGCCATTTTTCTGTCGTGCCGTTGTTGTTCCTTCGAAGGAGGATGACCGGCCCCGGCTCGTCCGCTTGCAATTCATCCAACCAGCAAACCAATCATCAACCAACCAGAGCCGCGTACTGTCCAATCAACCGAGCCGCCTTTTCAATGAACGCATTTGCACTCCAAGGCGGCATTTGGCAACCGCGCACAAAGATGTCTGAGATGCTTGCTACACAAGCTACACAGGACTACCGGGCTTCGTTTCCCGACAAACCCGTGAACCGAAAAGAAAAGAGTGGTCCAATCTCGATGCTCGGTTTGCATAAAACAACACACATACGCTCCAACGGCACACACGCAAGCGCCCCGTCAACGGCTGCCGCGGTTACGCTCGGGTTGATTTGGTTTTGGGTGGGTTCTGTCGGCGATAATTTATCGCAAACTTACATGCCGAACATTGCCGAAAATCTCCCAAACAGCATCGGACCAGGAAATTATGCAAACCAAAAAAAAAAACGCTACAACATTTCCTCCCACCATTTCCGTCCCACCCATTCCGATTGCGCCAAGATCGAAGATCGAGTGCCCAATCTCGCCTGATGATGATGCGCCGTGTTCATTGCCAGCTCTGTACGTTGTCGTAGGAAGCGATCCGGCAAGCTAACAAGGGTCACCTCACCGGTTAATCTTTTAAGTAAAGAAGCTTGTACCGGGGCCTGATAAGCGGGGTACCAAAAAAAAACAGAAAAAAGGTGTGCTCTGCGGGGTCCTGCCCTCATCGGGTGAGGTTGCCCGTTCGGGTTCAGCCGTTTTTCGGCCTCCTTCACCAATAGCCATACTATTGCGGCGTCTTGTGCGATGACGCAAAGGTGCAAAACGATCAACAAGAGATGTCAGCTTAATTGGCTTCGGGGTGGGGATAGAGTCTTTTTTTTCGAGATAGACATGAATGAAAAGGTAAAGCCTCCGGAAGGCGCATCGGGCGACTATCGGAAGGAGGAGGAATGGAATTTGTCAACATGGTCTCGATTTATACTCGGCCGGCGCTTCCTCTCGGGCTTTCGGGCGCTGCGGGAGAAAGTGTGGACATAAATATGTCAAACGGTTTTCGATGTTGAATCATTTCTGTTTTTATTTCCTTTTTGGGCTTTACTTGCCACGGACGGTCCACGTTAGGTCTTACGTCTAATTGAAAGGACACCTACAAACCGGGGCCAGCCACGGGGGTTCGAGGAGCGTTATCAGAGTGCCAGGAATGAGTCAGCAAATGAGGAGATAATACCGCACCGTTTGCTTGCTATGTTTTGTTTGTGCTTTGTCGGATAGGCGAAACAGAAAAAACGACTCCCTATGTAGCGAACTGGTTTGTCCAGTTTATGGAATGGTGTGTTTTACCACTTCAAAAATACCATTTCTCTTCCCCACTCGACGAACCAATTGGTACGTTGATTAATACCGATTTAATAAATGTGTCTGTCGGCAGATATTGAATTAATTTTGGATTGGAATCTGCTCACCGGTATTTTCTAGACCGTAAACCGATTGAGGATCGTTTACGATCGAGGATGTATAAACTGAACTCGAAGGAAACCGAAGCCACGTCGCGCGATGTACTGATCGAAGCGGCGAGGGTCAACATGGAGCTTAACGTTTTGATTTCTGTTTTAACGATCAACCGATCAACCGTGTTGCCCCTCAGGGTGATGGTGTCTGACTCCTGCGGCACAAGCACGATTCGATCGTGTGTGTATATTGCGTGTTGCCCTGGCGACGGATGAAACGTTTCCGAATGATACGGCAATAATTAATACTAATAGCCGCTGTTTTCACCACTGCGATCGGAATGAAAGGTAAGGTGGTTGGCTTGTTTGGCACAACACAATTTACGACCGCTGCAAGGTGCCGCGGAACGGTGGAAGCTACAAAGATCTGCTATGGCAATCGTGATACGATTACATCCGCGGGATAAATATTTGACCGTGCTGGGCGCACGCACACGACGATCATCGCTGCTACCGTGCTTTGGTAGTGGATTTATTTGGGAGATCATAATTTTCCAACTATTTAATCTTTTTTCGGCCCACAACAACTTGCAGCTATGATCACATTCGAAAGCGTAAAAACTGCATCTTAATTCCGAGGCGCCGAGATTCCTGGTCGCCTTATTCCGAGCGGTGGTCTGTTTATTATTTTTCCCATTAAATTCCTTCTAATGGTCTTGTGATTAGACGGTTCGCTGTCCAAATGCCATGGAGCACACATCCATGGAAGATGAAGCGGGTCGTAAAAATCAATCGTAAAATTTTAATGTAATCGTATACAGCAGTCGAACATCCATAATAGGATCTGCATGCTTCTGTAGTAGTCGGAACATATCGTTAATTTTATAGTTATTATTGTTAACTAAATCCTGTAAGCAGGATTCCCGAACGTAAGCCTACTTAATGGGTGTGTTTAACTCCCGACACACAAGCGACTCAATCGTACGTGTCTCGTCACTTACCAGCTAGCCGATCCTTGACCGCTTGATGGGCGAGCGCGGCCGGATGCAGTGGGGGCAGCGTCCAGGACAGTGGATTGCACGGTCCTCGCTGGGGAGGCACTCGCAGCACGTGGCCGCCAGGATACATCGGGTAGCTGTAGAGCGCACCCGCCGCGTACTGCAAACTGCTCGGCGAGCTGACCGTAATGTGATGCCCGTTCTTGATGAGTCCCTCCGGGCCGGTGTCCTCCGAGCCGGCATCCTTGTCCTTCTGGTCACGATCGTACGATTTGCCCAGTAACCGCGATATGCTGAAGGGCAGGTTTTCGTTCGGCGATCGTGTCGTCGGTTCGGTCGAATGTGTTTGATGGTCACTGATTGAAAAGAAGTGAGGGAAAAACACGAAAACGAATAAAATAAAAACATTTGTAATATATATCACAGAGCTTCTTAACTTAAAAGCATCTCCTGGGTTGATTCTACTGGGACGCAAGCGACCACTTCATAAATTCAATCAATCCTATCCGACTGCCGTATCATAAAGAGGATTATTTTACAACCTGTTTTATTGGGACACAGTATAGGCCAGGTCGGGTGAGTATTTTGGACTGTGGTTACTTTTTTGTTGCTGTTTGTAAACATGTTGCATTTTTAATGAAACTGTTTGGTTTACCAGAATTGGTGCCTCTTTAAGAAATGCTTGCAACTCTTTTTCCGACTCTACTTCCGCCTTGCCGCCTATAATTTGGGTTCAGGGCCGAGTGGTTGGTTGGTTCCTGGGATCGAGTGAATAATAAATGAGCTCTAACTCTATCTGAATCTTGAAGGGGTTTACGGGAAAGTATCTTTCCTTTTTAAAAAGCGATCTCCTTAAATCATATCACTCCCGAAAGAGCTTAAAGGAGGAAGGTGTTTGAAAATTATGGATCTGTTCATAATGCAGTGCGGGAGCTGCTGGTTCGTTGTGTAATCGGTTTGGTAGATTAAATGATGATGCTACCGTCGTAGAATGTTTTTGTGTATAAGCTTGGCCTAGCTGATGATAGTACTTTGGCCCTGACCATTCACGCACGGTCCGTGGTTTGCAGGGTGGGTGGATGTGCGGTAGCCTTTGATGGGAAGGCGTTGATAGTTTATTCAAGCGACTATTTCTTGTGGCATAAATTAGAGTCTAATTAATTTGTTAAATTCCGCCGTGTGATCTATTGCGGAGGGCACGCTGTTTGATGTTGGAATAAATTGCCAAAACAGATGGAACGCAGGTAGGGTAATGTGGGAATGTCCAAAACGGTAAGCAAAATGTGATTCATCTATTCAATAGAGAGACACCTGATCTTAATTAGGTCCGATAAGCTTGATGCGTACGATTCGTGTTTTCATTAGTACGAACATGGCTGCGCAAAAAGAAGAATGCGTAATCCATCAAAAACGGAATGAGGTGAAAGGCACACCAGCACAAGACACCAACTAAAAGCTATTCATTGTCAATCATCGCGAAAATGATACGTAATTAGAGAGAAAAATATGCTAAATTGATGTGCTATAAATACGCAAATTTTGCATACAAATGTCTATCTCTCTCTCTCTCGTTTCGTCCAGTAAATGGTATTATCGTTAATAGACAAGAATAGCTAAGCCGTCTATCTATGCTGATGTTGCTGCTGATTATTCAATTTGTTACTCATTTGGCAAAACTTTCATCACAATGGCATTATGTGCATATTCATGAACATTAGCGCTAACAGCAGAAATAATGGATGCATTAGTAACGATCGTTTGGTCATTTTTCGCAATGAAAAAACCTTCGAAGCTTGAGGAACCGCTAAAATGGATTTTAAATTAAAATGGCAGAGGATAAAAATGATTTACATTTGATTTTACTATTATTGCAAAAAGGGAGCCATTTGAAAGTTTTGCATTAAATTTCTGGAATTAAAATGATTCTTTCTGCAATTAAAATAAAGATTTGGCATCCCACAGTGATCAAATCTAATATTGCTTCAATATAAGTTATCTTCAAGATGAAATTTGAGTTACTTTTTACTAGGTGTAACTCGTTTTTTTCTTGGTTTCCTATCACACATTTTGATGTCTTCGTTTTTTTAAAGAGGTTAAATTCAATTCCGAAGATGCCAAATTTTAATTTGTCCTTGATATTTTATCTTAAATTATGAGTAAAATGGTTTTTCAGGAAAACATATTTTTATTATTTGCAATTAGAATTTCAGAGAACTATCAGAGTCAAGGTAATTTTTGTTGTGGGTTAAGGTAACAACGGCATGCTCTTAGACATATTGTTTCGACACTTAATATTAAATAATTACTCAAATAAAGCCTAATAGTTCTTACAACCCTGCTTGGGTTGTTTTCTTACTTCTTGAAGCATATCGTATTGGTAGCACACACGTACCTGGCAATGTCGGACTCTTCGTAACAGGACCCATTGCCATCACCATCGAGATCAATGTCTTCCGAGCCACTGTTGTAGGATACGCGCGATTGACAGTCTGAGTCAGCGTCCACATTAATCTCTTGATCAAGATCCTGATCTTCGTCCTCGTGCGGCGACGACATTATCGCTAGTGGCGGAATTTTGGATGTATTGTATATTTTCCACGCAGCACAATGATTTCTACACAAATACACACCCTCACACACTGACACAAACAATGAAATTTGATAGCTGCTTTCTTATGTGTCACAGCTTCTTTAATGGACCTGAATTCCCGAGCCTGATTTCAACACACTCATATAACTTTGTTCTTCCTGCTTCACTTGCAATCAACAAGGCAAACTGTTTGCTAGTAATCAGCAAAGTATTTCAAACTACACTACTCATTATATTGATGTTTGCTCATTAATTAATTATCTTTCATCATCAGCACAGTTTGCTCGAGCAGCTTTGCGCTGGGTGTGGATTTCTTCAATTTGATAACAGTAACCACCTTAATTTGTCACTTTTCACGGAAAGTTGTGTAATTGCTATCGACACTGCACCGACAATGAGCAACTAAAAGCACTACCACAGTAAAGAATAAACATCCAGCCCTTGATTTGCGATTCACCCGCTCGCTATTGCTATTCGAAACGCTACGAATGCGTGATTGCGTGTTTCCACCAAAAACCGTTCCACCGTTTGGGATGCCCGAGTCAAAACAATACGAATGAACACGCGCGCCGCAGAAAAACACTTTCGTCCGCAACCGTTGTTCTGAGCGGTTTGTGCACCAGCGAAGTTAAGACAGACCCTCAACCATCAAATCGAGGTGGATGACACGCCCACAGAAGGTTTTACATGTGTACCTATCACTTATGTACAGGGTGAGTATATAACCGTGCTGGCTCTTAGGCTTATGGCAGTGTGGTGGTTGTTTTTTCCTTCGTCGGTTTTACTCACCCTAATAGGGGACAGTGATGTAAACAGCATATTGTACTTGGTTAGGATTGTGTGTCGCTGTTAAATCGGTTTAGATTGGATTGGATATTTAGGTCGTATTATTCGACGGATGTACCACGATCCAGCCCGTTATTTTAGCCACAAGTCCTAAAATTTAATAAAAACAATCGAAAATGCTTTTAATTTATCATAATTAAAATCACTGAGTATGATATATTCAACATATGTTTACATAATCTTTCAAATAATTTAAATATTTATACACTGAAGTTCAAAATGTAGAAAGAATGGCTGAATATTACGAACAATTTCTTACACTGTATAAACTGATATACACATTAGTATAATCTAAAATTATTAATGCATTATCATCCATTTCCATCATCTAATGCATCCAAACATTTGTTCAATGGAAACAAGTTGAGCTTTTATAGTTTATTTTCAAAATTATGCACTTTTTGCCCTTAAGCCATTCGTGCCCAGCGTATAAAATTTCATACGTAAAGTACTCCATTTTGCAAAGCCATTTTCTATGAAACTAAATTGTTTAGCGTATTGAACATGATGGAAGCAGAATAATAAGAGTGCTTCTTGTGCCAGGAGTACCTTTCGTGATTTTTTTGTTATTTACGTTGCGTTTGAAGAGTGCAGAGTTGAGGGAACTGGAACCACAAAAGTAAGTAACAAAGCTCTCGATTATTTCTATCTGAAAGGATTCGCGAATCCTCAAATTGATAACAAAACGTTACAATGATTCATATTGATCAATACTAATCGAACCAAAATTAAACAATGATGTGCATATTACAACCGATTATATTTATTTATTTATTTATTTATTTTATTTGTTTATTTATTTATTTCTTATGTATTGATTATTTTTTATGTGGGTTTGCATGCTTCGTAATAATTTTATGAGTATCACACACAGTGACTCTGAAGTCGCTAATGCTAAGCAATTATTAAAATCATGTTTGAATTGGTTTTTGTTGAATAAAACGAAAAGTTCAATTTTTAAATGCTTTGCGTGTTTGATAAATTATCTGCCCAGCGTATTAAATGTCACACGTTATGCATCTCTCAACATCTAAATCGAATCTGCAATTCTAAACAAAAACGGATTTCTCATCTGTTTTTGGCACAAACTTAAATGTAATTTAAAAAAAAACTTATGTTAGTTGGATCAAGTTTTTGTACACCCGGACAATATGGGTTAATATTTAATTAGTATTGTTACACAATTATATTGTATCCTTCTTGATTTGAAAATACATCCAATCTACAATTATTGAGGATCACGACACAACCCGATTTTTTTGTCTAAACCAAAGCAATATTCCATCATGAATTAGATAGTTCGGGCAAGTGAATGTTCGATGAATTTTGATTTAATATGATCGTAGAATATGTAGAATGAATTTTCAAAATTATACTGTGCATTAGGGATTGTGGAAGAAATAAATTAAAGCTTTTGCGTTTGTGTACGATTTCGACTGTGGCTCGCTGTACCTTACTTCGGTACGCCCAAAATGGTGGTCGGGCAAACAAGGCGGAGCCTAGCGGTAGCATTTACTCGTTTTTACAGCAGCAAACGTTTGATGCATGAAAAATAGTTAAAGGTTTGTTTTCATGCTGCCCAGAAGTGTTTTGATAAGAATGCTAATAAAAAAACTTTTCATTCCGCAATAATAATGCGAATGGATATGGGTAGCTGCTTAAATAAAACCAGCAAAAAGCTTCATTTTTCGTACTGCCGCTATAAAACTTTGTTAATTTGCACCAAAACAACGTGCGCCCAGCGCTCATCTCTATGTGTTCGTTGAATTCCAACAGTTTGAAGCCATGGTAGATCGTTTAATTCTTTTCACTTTACATTCCACTGCAAGCTGTAGAGCGGTATTCGATTCTCCGCTCACTCAATATCATCATCGGGCTGCTGTAGTTCTGCGTTTGGGGCAGAGTGCGCTGATTGGTTGGATCCCGCTGTGCAATTATTTGTGCAACCGTCCCTCGGGGGTGAGTGAAGTGCACTTTTGCTTCGTTGCAGAGTGTGTATGTGTGTGAGAGAAACGAGAATAAGCAATATGGGAAACGCGCAAACGCACAGCCAGTGCGATGCAAGATAACGATGTCAATCACCGTTTTCGTTCTTATTAACAGTTGTCTCAGTATGAAAAAACGCTATGTTGATGTAAAAATGTGCGGTATGAACATTTTTAAAGCTCCCATTTAATGATTGCTTTATTGCTTCATACTGACAATGAACATATGGACCATTGACATGCAATGAAAGAATAGTAACTTATGATTCTGGCATACAACAAATGGTTAAATTCTTATGAATATGGAAACCAATATAATATTTTAAAAATGAGAAAGTTTGCCTCCCTCAACCTTCTTCTTGTATGTGCTAGTTTTGTTTTCTATTTGCAAAAAAAACCACTTCCTCCACCAACGATTGAAGAGCGAAGAGAAAGAAAATTGCAATTTACTCTGCTCCACCAATAAACCGTAAACCATACCAAAAATGACCTTCGAGCATCGATCCCGTGCCGCCCATTCCGAAACAATGTAATGCAAATCGTGGTAATTGAGCTACAATGTACTGCGTGATGATGCAAGACATCTGGCAAACCCGGCGTGGAGTAGGAGGAGGACCGCTTTTCCCATTCCTTCGCTCACTTTACGATCCTTTTCTGTGCTGCTTGCTTGCTCGCTTGCATCCCGTTGCTTGCCCCGACCAGCCAACGAGCGCTTCGTCATATTTTAATCATTTTTATGATGAATATTTTTCCGAGCAATCATCATTTATTTCAATTGAGTCGAGAATATATCCGTTGGCCTGTTGCTGTAATTCCGATTGTGATTTGCTGCTGCTGCCGCCGTTGCCGCAATGACAAGCCCGAAGAGACGGGCATCACGGGGTTTGGGTTTCAGAGTTCGTGTGGGGTGAATTGAAGGGATGAGGTATAATTTGATTCCTTTCATTCCGGTTTTCCACCGAAGACGGCGCTCGGTTGCTTCTTTCGGTTGCCGCCAGTATCCATAGTGGCCACGGTTCGGTTGCTCCGGTGTAATGCTGTAATTTGTGGCTGCTAATTTGAAACAATGTAGCCAAAGATCGAGAAACGCGCGTTTGGCGTTCGGGTTTGAGAATAGTGCCATCCGCACTATCCCACCAGTGGGTACCACCAGGGAGAGAGGGGGTAGATTGGATGCAATTTCATCGCCTGCCAAAGTCCACTCCCACTCACCGACCCAGGTATGATGGAGTAACGTATTCAATTAAGCATCAAATATTCATCCGGCTGTCCTGTCCGCGAGGCGAGTTCGTTTGCATTTGATGGCCCATGGTTGCAGCTCGCTACAGGTTTTGATTGCTTGGCTCGTTTATTTTTTGCCGCTGTATCGTACAAGGAGCCATGAAAGAGCTGGAAAAAGTGAGTTTTCATCAGCACAAACATTGACCGACGCGAGCGTGTACACGCTTATCGATAGTGCAAAAGACGCTGAAGGAGTTGAAAGGTAAAAGCTCATCCGTTCGTCTCTATCGTTTTGCGAATGTTGCACGCAAGCGTTCCTGTTTGCTGGCGTTTGCTGCTTTCTCGCTTTCGGAAGCGTTACCATACCAACACTACTGAAACTGATGATGCTTCTCTGCGTCCTTCGGGTTGTTTTCGTGGAGGAGGGTTTTCTTATGTGCTTGAACCGTGTCCAATGGTACAATGCAATGTTGCTGCAAGGGTAGTAGTAGCTTTGAGCACGTTTCTTGTGTTGGTAGCTTTAGCGGAATGAGTTCTAGTGAATGCATCGGATATGCAAACAAAACTGACGCCAACCACACAAAAATGGTTGTAAACGAGTGTGTTAAGTGTTATTAGGACACATGAAAGAATGTCGAAAGCTTACCCTATATGAATGCAAAGTATACATGTCATTTTTCTCTTTTTTTGTCTTGAAACTCATTTAAATATTTTCTCCAAAATCTTTTGAGCAGATTGTAAATTGTTGTTTTATCACAACATAACCATTTATTCCACTTTGTTGCTTTCCCTTGCCAGAACTGGTACAAAAAGAGCACAACGCTCCGTTGACCTTTGCCGGCCGTATCAATTTCGGTTAATTTGCGACAGCGTAATTCCATCAATGATCGCGCAAAGCAAGTTAATCTTCAGCGCGTCCGTTGTCTGGGGCCTGATCGCGGCACAGCCCGCGCAAAAGCTCACATCAACTATAAACTGCCAATCGCAATAACAATAATTCCATCGATGAATTATTGATCGAAGCGCTTACAGTTATTGAGCGGTTGGTGGGTGGGAGACGGCAGAAGGAACGAAAGAGAGGAAGTAGGAGGCGGTAGTCGACGCGGTACGCGGTTCGTGAGATGAATGTGTGTTGCCTTGCTCACCGCGGTGTCTACCCGGTACGTGGTTGCTATTTGAAGACATTGTTCCCACACCTACGCGAATTTCGGACGCATTAATGTCCTGCGGGTCTAGTGTGGGTTTGAGCGGGATGGTGCCCGTATAAAGACACATGTTTTATTTATAAAATGTGATCGTAGGTGGCAATTTGCTCTAGAAATAGCGAGCTAAATAGAGCTGCCTCTCCATTGCGCATTCATATAATCATAGAACTTAATTTATTTTTGTACAAAGATGAGTTTTAAATAAGTTTTCCTTATGTACAACCGTGCACTAGAATCAAATTTTCGATCGTATGTGTGTAACTCCAAGTGAAAGGCAACGTTGTTCTTTGTTCAACTTTGGATGCAATGAAACGGAACGATTGTTCAACGTGTCGAGTGAATAGTAAAAGAAACGCCATTGCTATCCCCTCACGTTACGATCGGGAGCAGCCGACAACAGGCCGAGAGATTGAAAGGGCAGCAGCGCCAGCGAGATGGAATATCAATCGACCACCGACCGACTCCGTGCAGAGATGGATCCAGCGCACCATAATCAACTAACTGCCATAGTAAAGCGATGGGGAACGGGATGTAAGGAAAATTCAATCAAAGGCACAGAGTGCTGGGGCAAAGCGAGAAACAACAGGGGAGAAACAATGCTGTCCATGCCTGCGCTGCGGATTGTGATCCAGAAAGTCTGGGGGAGGGTTGAAATAAAAAGATACTTTGTATGCTAGATCCGTTCCTGTGGTGCAATAAAATAATCCTTCGCTTAACTGCCATTGCAATCATTTCTGCTGAAGACAATGACGAAGTGGCCGGGTTCGATTTATTGTTTTGCGCGCCCGCCCAATCCCTCGAAGGCTGGGCGGCCGGTTGGATCCGCTGTGGTTCTGTGCCGGTGGAAAACAGCGATGGCTGAGTGGGTTCTTTTGTGGTTGAAGGGACGGATGGTGGTGAGCAGGAGCATACAACGAACAATATAAAGTGGCTCACTGTTTATGTTGTACATTGGGCTAGCAATTATTTACGATGTCGATGTACTACGTTGTGGTATTGTTTTAAAAGCATACAAAGCATATAAGAGTAGGTAAAGAGATGAATGTTTATATTTTAAATATTATAAACATGAATTTAAGATAAACACATGTTGCCTCCACCTCAACCTCATTGCTTCAACAGCATAAAAAAGCAATATTAAGTGTTCCCGTTTCTCCTCACGCCTTTTTGTTTAACTTGCACGATAAAAAGAAAAGCCCATTTTCCACCCTCACTGCTGGTACCCCGGGTGGTTTTGTTTAATAGACAGCTGTGCACGTATCATAAGTACGATTGACCGCACACAACATAAAACACTACTCACAGCGTGTTGCAGTACGGGCGGGCAAGCGTTTCGGTCGCGCAAAATCCGTTTAAGCTCGCGCGTTTGCCGCAGCAATTTACCCGTCCGCTACGACAATTGACCGTTTTTGAAGGGTTTTTTTTATTCTCCTGTTTGTGTGCTGCTCTGCGTGTCCGTGAAAGCAAAGGGCTGTTTTCATTTCAATTTTATAGCCCCATGATTGCCGAGATCCGAGATCGTGTTGATGCGGAGGTGCACACTGGTTGGCGCGGCGGTCGTCGTGAAACGGAACGGCCCGTACCACCCTTTTGCAGTGCAACGTGGGCAGGGACAGGGAACGGTACACGGCGTAACAACCGTGCCACAGAAACCGCACATTAAAATGTTATCTCGCGTATCGCCCCCTTTTTCCAGCCCTGCTGCGCGGGCCCTCTTCCCTTCTCCGAAGTACATCGAGAAACGAGGAAATGGCTGCAAATAATCGCTACGCTGTTTTGCCGCTGCCCGAAACGTTACCTCGCTCCGCTCGGAGTTTGGGGTGGAAAACTGTGAAACCGGACGCAACTAGCTCGGCACGGCTGGCCGCGAACAGCTATGGCAAAAAGACGCTCCCCATTTACCTGCACACCACCCCGTCGGGGAGGGGTTGGGAAGGAGCGGAGGGAAATCAATTTCGAAATAAATATACCATTTTCCCGAAACGCGGGCGCGCTCTTTCTCTCTTTCTCTCTCTCTCTCTCTCTCTCTTGCTGTCGGACGATTTGCGTTTGCGTGAGCTTTGTCTGAAATTACATTTAATCTTTTCGCCCTCGTCACTGTAAAACACCCGTTTGCTGGACCGCGATTTTCAGCGCGGCCATTTTAGCGTCCCATTGTTGTGATTCTAAGAAAAAGAGGCTCGCGCGATGGTAGAAAGCATCTTGAAGAGGTATGGTACGGCGGGAGGCAGGAAACAAATTACGTGCCGGAAATAAAGGACCAATGGGGGCAAATGTATTTCATTTTGGATGATGTTTTCGTAGAATCTCTAACGAATTGAAATACTGTTTTTCGTAATTTGATCCAAAATTCTATTGAATGTTTGTTTACTGGAATGTAATTTTTAGAGCAAAAGATTAGAACATTTTGTATCCATGGGATGGACCATGGTGGTTTAAAATGACATTATTGAGGGCTATTTAGATGTTACTTTTAAATAATGTTCGAACATTGAGATCTTGGTTTCTTGGAAAACAAACAAACTATCGATGTTTGAATATTAACCCAATGTATCTTACTTGATCTCTTAGTGTAAATTTCTATTGTTCAAATCTCAGTGAGGCTTCTAACTTGATAAAGTTTCTATTAGTCTATATTAATCTATGCACGCCAAGCATTTGTCAAAAATATTTTCATGTATTTATCTATTCATGGTAGGTTAAACTCATACGCCGGTGAAGCAAATATGATAAAGATTTCTGAACCGGCTAATCCATCTGCTTTGTTTCTCAAAACAAAATAATTTTCATTATTAGCAGACGAGTCTTCATAAAGACTATTTTTTTCGAACCTTATTTTGAATCCTTTCCATACGCCCACATTACTCATTTCGTTTCCCTTATGGTGTGATAGTGCTGGCATATAATTTTACAATAATTTGAATCAACCTGTTTTGAAAGAAAGCAAATTTTAACAGAGTACCAGAAGATCACTTAAATTATTTACGCTTACATGGACTTGAGCAGTTTGGTTCAAACATGTTTGGTAATATGTCCCACGAAAATATGTCTCAGTTCTGATATGACTGATATGATTGATTGAATCCAGATATAGAGGCTTTTTCAAGTTTCTAATAAATACAATAACGATATTGTAAATAACTGTTTAATTTAACCATTGAAAAATAAAGTTTGTATTTTTTTTAAATTTAAATCATTATATATGTGTCTGTCACTAAAATGTGATGTTTGTATATCTGCTGTCATCAAGGTTGTTATTAGTACATTGTTGTATTCAAGCTTTTGACTCGATTTCATCAACAGAACCTTTTCTCGTCGACAGAGCCACAGAGAAACGATTTAAATTTGAATCTCTAGATAATTTGTCATTGTCCATAACATGCTTGGTATCATTGGGTGGTTTAAATAGAAAGTAACTTGTTTTAGATAATAATTTTAGGTTGGTAAGAAACATTATAGGAATAGAAAGCTCTGATAAAAATGTGTACAAACTGGTTGTAGTGGCTTATATTCAGAGCAGTGAATTGCTTTTTCTGAGAGTTTAGAGCCAAAAGCGAAAAATATTACTCAAATTATTAAACAAGACAACAAGACGACCAATCGTTATTATAGTTTTTGTAGCAATCACAATTCCAAAGCGATGCAGTCGAATGCAAGGTCCATTTAAAGCATGATGCACCAAACAATATAAATTGCATGTTGTGCCTTTTTTTTTGATAAACATATTCATCATCCAACCGAAACGTAAAGATGGTAATTAAATTAAATAGCGACAAATATCGAAACATCGATTACTGTAATCTATGAGGTGAGTTCGATTGCTGATACGGGTAATTGTTAACAATGGACGTAATTATTGGACGGAAAGAAGATAATTTACTTCCAGGCGTATGGGTTTCCAACAAGCCTCACTGCAAATCGCACAAATTGCCAACGAGTCCGTCAGAACAGAACAGAACGTGCGATCAGAAAGGAAAGAGAAGAATCGATCGCATCTGCAAAAGGGTTTTGCGTTTCCGTTGACAATCCGTCCGCGTTGTCGGAACGAGGCAGGCTGCGTTCCGGTCGGTGGGGCGTGATTTGTGCCCAATCGAATGATCAAACAAACGATCATCGTTCCATACTCAGTCACTATAAATTAACTTCCCTTTTGGGGTGTTTTATTTGCCCTTCTCTCTCTCCCTCTCTTGATCATGCTTCATTGCCGCTCTGAACTGCCTGTAGATGCGGCGCATCAAACAGCGTCTAAGACCTAGACTGCCGAAACTACGCACCGGCATCGCCGAAGGTAATGAGAGGGATTGGTGGTAATGATCGGTTTCGGCAAATCACTTGCCGGTGGTGTTGGCGATCCCTCACTCCTACTCACTCTCCCTAACGACCTGCTAATAGGTGGTCTTTGTCCTTTGAAGTGAGCAGCTTCTTCGGGACCATTTGGCAGACGAATCTTCACTGGATTGTCGCAAACGAACGACGTAATCGAAAGTGTCGCTCGCTCAATGAAAAAAAAAAACTAAAAGCGAAACACGAACGACGAAACCTACGTGAAGCGTAAAACCACGACGCTTTTTAAATGTAAATTCTTACTCTGTCCCCATGCCCCATGTTTTGTACGGTACAAAGTAGCACTGGCCGCGCTAGTATTGGGGAGTATTGATCTGCGCGCGTGCGTTGAAAGTCGAGGGGCTGTTTTTTTTTTTTGAGAAAAAAGCTTTTCAATTAGCCACCAAGCCACCGATAAGAAACGTCACATAAATCCATCGGCATTTAATATTCGACTCGCAGGCGCTCGGGAAGGAACCTGCAAAGAAGGAACCGTTCAGCGGAGGAGATTGCGGCGAGAATGCTTTTTGGCGGGCTGGCTGAATGATTTTAGGCCGTCGTCCGTCGTCCGACGTTTGTGTAGAGGTTTTGTGCTGCCGCGATCAACGTGGAGCGTTGATTTAGCTTCCCTGCATTGGCGGGAACCGGAGTGATTAATGAACAACTCAATTCCTTAATCCGGACTGGCGCTGTTCATCCTGTTTGTGGTGATGCTGGTCGGGAGTGTCCATGTCCCTGCTGGAGGGAACTGTGAGCTTTCTTTGGTCTAAAATACTGACACGTTGCGGCTCATGTAAAAAAAGTGATTGTAACCTGCTAAATACCAACAGTATATCACCCTTGGTAAGATCGTGTTTCAGTGCGATTACACTGCTTACGTGTGGGTTCGGAATGAAAAGTAACTTTGACCAAATGAAGCTTTATTCAATTTCTTCAACCATAAAATATAAAAAAATATACGATCCTAACGCAACACTCCCTCTGATTACAATTAAATCGATTGTAAAATAGATGTTGTATTAGGTAAAGTCTAAATTTCATCGCTTGAGAAAACCCACCTGTAAACTCTTCAACCTTCCCACTCGCCAAAGATCGGCAAAAAAAGCCTGTGGCGGCCTAAATCGGGTCGCAACACATTTCTATAATCTCTTGATTTACTCATTAACATTTAAAACACGTGTTGTTTAACGTTAAAAGCTTTCGAGCTGATAGATTAAGCGATGGAGGCAACGCCTCGGACAGGGCAACAAAACGTTCCACCAGGCTCGTGAACCACCTCACTCCCGGCCCATCATACCTCGTCACAAAGCAAAGACAAAGGGGTGGAAGGAAGTGGAAACCGTCATGGAAGGGAAGATGAAGACGCACGAGCAATCTGTTGCGGTTTGAGCCGAAAGCTTGCGTTGGTTTCGATTTCCTTCCATTCCGTCCGGTTGTCATCATGAGCGGGGCATTTGTCTTTTACGCTTGACCAACCCGACAAGTAAACAAGCCCTCACAAACGCGGCACAAAAAGTGGGAAATAAAGACAAAAAAACCTATAGCTGAGTTTTTGTTTATATTTTATTTAAAGTCAATAATTGAAGCAAGACAACGATCCCGAGCTCGATCTGAGATTGCCTCACTCTGTCGGGCTAATTACATCGCATTCGAACACATTGAGCAAGGGTAATTTATGGGAAATGGCACGAACAATCCCATCGTTCCCGGCACCACACCACGATGGATGGGAAATGAAGGAGTAAAAATTATGACATTAAATAAATCGGCCCTTCCTTCCTTCCGAATCGGCCACCCTGAATCTGTGTGCGACACCGGATCCGAGACTTTTTCCGTGCACACTCACACACACCCAAGTCAGGTGTCTCAAACGATCCTCCAGCTGCCGTTGCAGTTTGTCCGCTTGTCTGGGCGGTGGTCATTTGCTTGAATTCATTCATCAATTTTAATTATATTTTCCCATCCGCGTGGCTTTCAAGCGACGGGAGGAGGATGTCTATTTGTTTTCCACCGCTTTACGGAGGGAACGATTTGAAGTTGATTCGCTCAAGATTGTTTTGCGTGGGGTAGCGTGTGTCGTCTGCGTGGCAGGAGGTTTGGACAGGGGACCGGTAATCAACTAGCCAACGTTTTTGATGGGAACATATTTATTTTAGCCTATAATTAGGTAGTCGGATGCCGAAGAGAGCGACGCTTCGGCGGGTGGTAAAAATGCTAAGATGAATGCATTTCCTTCCCATTCCTCGAATGTTTTTTGTGATGTGAGAGAGTGAGTGAGTGTACTGGGGAGAGGTTGATAGTTTCCGGTGTTGGTTTTTTTTTCATTTAGGCATTTTTTATTAAACTACTTCGGAACGTTTGAAAAATAATAGTGGCGACAACAAGGACAAGTAAGATTGTTGAGGTTGTTTTAAGAGAGAGCAATGTGCGTTTACTTTAAACGTAATTATAAATACATTCCTCAAGGCTTGAAACAGGTATGATCAGGAATGCTACAACTGCAGACCGGGCTGCCAATTATTCAATAATCATTCATTTTTCAAACATTTTTAAATATGTCACAATCATGAATTTCTGCAATAACCCCAGTATCGCGAACGTTTTAAAGTATGTTGTGTCGTAGTAATGGGATTGGCCAGTAACTTTTTTTTAAAGCGTTCAGTGATCTTTGAAAAAAAAAACTTAAATGTTAGGATTTACATGTTGTCATTGTTGTAAGACAATTCTATTTTTTAAGCATACAAATTCTCACTTTATATCAAAATGGTGACATCCTTTGTCAAATCGGTGTGACGCTACATCGCAACAGATCATACCAAATAATAATTGAAGGACGCTTTTATTGTAAGATATAGAATTATATGATTTATATCAACTCTTGTGTTTGAATTAAATCACTTTTGGGTTCGATTTGGACTTGTGATGATGTAGTGGGTTAACAAAATAAAATGTAAATTGTATTTAAGACAGTAAAATATTGGAAAATATAGGAAAAAATGCATGGATTTTAAAGTCTATTTTATCCAATGAACCCTTTTCAACCATTCAGGACACAAAAACCATTGATTCATATTTGACTGTTCATTTAGCTCCACATGAAGCTAAAGAAGATATGTTTCGTAATTATTATTCTTGTTCTAGCATATAAAATGATTATAGACATATGTAGTAGGCTTTTAGAATGGATAATTATCCTATAAGTAAGATAATCTAACATTGCTATACGCATGTTTCAAATATTCATCAAAAATAAATTGTATTCTTGTTTTGTATTCCTGTTTTAATGTGCCTAGATACTTTGATAGCAATTTTACGTTTTTTGAGACTGTTTTTTCCTAAACTACACAGCATTAGCTGTTTTTTTTTAAGCAAGCAGGAGCATCCATGTCAGTGTCACGTACTCAATTGTGATAACCAGATAATCAAAACGATCAATGAGCATATTTTATCGCTCTGCTTGACCCGACAGACCATCAAAGCATACACCAAGTATATTCCAAGAATGTCGTGATTATCACTGTCAGAAAATGTCGTGAGCAAGTGAATGACCAAGAGTTTTGTGCCTAACAAAATATCATCAAGCATGTGATTGGTTCACCAACTGTTAGAGTCTCACTCCTAATTATCACAGTTATGTACGTGAATTGACTTGAACCTCGTTTTTGTCCTGAGTGTTGGTGACTGAAAACAAACAAAACAATGTTGATGACTGAAACATTGGCATTTGGCAGCACTATCCACTGCTAGAAAAATACATGATTATGCTTGTGACAGCATTTAGCTTAGCTTTTCGGTCAGGTTATCGCGTTGGACTCAAGAATTCGTACGTCGCGTTCAGCATGTCGCACTTTCATTGAGTATCAGCATCAGCATCAAGCCTCCACGGATATGTTCATTGTCGTTCGTGGTGATCATTACGTGATTCTCATGACATTTTGTGGCTCTGCGTATTCATGACGAAGTGACCTGCAGTATGTTTTGAAATCAACATTCAAATGACACATGAGAAAATAGTTTGAACGAAGAAGGGTTAGGTAAAAATGGTTCCAAAGAAAATGAAAAAGTTAACATACACACTGATACTGAAATTGTTTTCTTTAATATCTTTTCACATTCTTGTTCCAGTTTGGATAGTTTATCTTGTAATATTTGCTATGAGTGAATCGACATTCACCATTGGTCGATGGCTCGGCTTGGTAGTAACGATTAGTAGTGCGTAAAAGCTTAAAGCGAGTTGTGCATAATACGAAGAGGTTAAAAGCGAATGTTGCATATCATCATCATTTAATCATCATAATGAGCTTTGATTGTGATGTCATAGAGCCACAACAAGCCCTTGACCTTGGCACAGTGGAAGTATGCATTCAGTTAGTGTGATATAAGAGTTTTCCAGTTATCGACATCACGACTCAATTTCACATAACTTACAGAGACACAATTGGTCTTGTAAAATACAATCAAATTATTGCTTTATGATGACTTCATGCGCTTACCTCATAAGCTATTGAAGTGAGGAAAAAGGACATTAAAACACAATTAATGAAGTATCCGATCGTAATATTGTCCCCAAACCGATCGAAACACTTACAGCAGTGGAAAAGATCAAGCCACAAAAGACTACGCTCGAACTAGTTCGAAAGGTTACCGGCCCTGTCGATCGCCACAGCCAGACGCCACCGTGCACCAGTGGGCACGGGCGAGAATGAAAACATTAAATCGATCGCTTTCTTATCAGTGAGCCATGTATCGAAGCCGTGGAAGCCGAGGACCTGTTTTCAATCTGTTGGTTAGGGTTGGCGGAAAGCAAAGCAAACTAAATTATAGCTGTATCGTCGGCCGCACCAAAAGAGATGAAGGCGAGGGGGGGGGGGGGGCTAAAACCAATCTCAGCTGACCAGCACAATGATCGTGACCGGGTGTTGGAAACTCCAACAGAGCTTCAAGAGACAACCAATTTAAGCATTAGTGTCACGCTTATCGCGACTCATCCGCAACACAGCTTTCCGCCTTCTCCTAGTTATTTTCATAGTGCTGCAGAAAGAGGAGATTGAGAGAGAGAGAGAGAGAGAGAGAGAGAGAGAGAGAGAGAGAGAGAGAGAGACAGAGAGAGAGAATATATATCGACGAGAAACAATTCTACGTGTTTGGCAATGGATGAGTCGTTAATTTACTGGTTTTTTAAATTCGTCCACATCTACCTCACTTCGATAGGGAGTGTTATTCGGGGCTGCTCGATTATTGCTTACCTCTTCCCTTCCTTGAGGTTTCCTGCCACCGAGGAGGACTCTGTGGAGTGCGCAAGGGAAGGCAATAAAGGTAAATGAAAAGAATGTCTCCGATAAGCGGCGACGACGACGACGACGACCACAACGATGACACAAAGTTAAAGGCGGAAATGGGCCCAAACCATCCCCTCCCGGGGCGAGGACGAAGGAAATGATCATGCTGTGGCTGCTGCCGTTTGGTACGTGCTGCTGATGCGGCCACCTAGGAATGTTAAAAGCATTTTCTGTTCTCCCTTGTTTGCTTCACCGCCATCGGAGAAA
Source organism: Anopheles quadriannulatus (assembly GCA_000349065.1). Classification (NCBI taxonomy): domain Eukaryota; kingdom Metazoa; phylum Arthropoda; class Insecta; order Diptera; family Culicidae; genus Anopheles; species Anopheles quadriannulatus. Next base: position 2,886,979 of record KB665398.1, read on the forward strand.
TCAGGATCGATGTGTCCCTCCGATCGGGCTCGAGTTTCGGGTGACCACTTCTGTGTTACGCACAGTGCTCGTACCGTTTCCCGTCACGGGATGGTCGCGGGACTGGAAATGCAATTCTCGTCGATCCTCAAGCCGCCTTCCTCGTCTACTGCTTCGATCGATCTGTTCGACAGTAATGAAGGCTTTAAAGCGTAAGTAATTGCATATAAACCGCCCCGATAAGATAAGCCACACGTACACATGCGTACGAAGCAAAAGGGACTCGACTCGGGGGCCACTCCCGTGCTCGCAACTGAGATCGCAACAATATGTCCTCGGCCGGTTGTGGGCCGTAGATTGGGCGAATCTGTGCGGAATAATTAAAATACCTCGCAGCGACCGGGGATCGTCTGTCTCCGGGCCGGGTGTCGATAAGGCCGGGAATGAAATCTTGGCTGGGCAAAATCTTGTGGCCAAGAGACACAGGAATCAAAATGAATGGGCCACCCGGCGCAACCGGCATACAACCGATCGTCATCAACTTAACGATCCCGATGGTGAGACGATTTGTAAACATTTCAATTGCGGCGGCTCCCGGGCGCGAGAGTTGAAACGCGTGCGCTCGACCCCGTTCCCTCGCCACACCCCATCGCACTTTCTCATCCGCCGCCGGCTCGAGCCTCCGGAAGCTCATCCGTCTTTGGAAGCCGGCAGGCTAATGGACGTTCGATGTACGATCGCACACGTGGTGGGGCGTTTGCCGCCACCATCATCATTGTCGGCGCGGTGTTGTTGCTGTTTGCTCGTTAGGCATATTATGCAAAATTTGCAAAAAATAATTAACCTCCCGTCCCGCAACCTCGCATCACTCGTTTCGCCGCCGCTTGCTTTGGTCGTGGCGGCGCTGGCGGTGCACGAGCCAAACATAATTTGCATATTCCGAAAAGTGTTCCATGTTGCCTAATTAATAAGAAATTCATTAGCGTGTAGGTGAGCGGCACGAGCAGGGTGGGTGGGTGTGAAATCTGGTGGTGGTGGGGAGTTTTCGTAAGGCGGCAGTTTTGGTTTCTAAAACGAGTAGCAATTGGCGTTTGTTGTCTATGCAAGCCAGTTGCTTATCAAGTGGAAAATGGGAATGATACGAGCATGCATACCAAGTGGCTGGTCGCTCTAGTGTTTATCGTGATTTTTGTTTCAGCTGAATTGTTCAGCGCAGGGCTAGCAAAGGGAAGCTACATTGTTTGCAGCGTTGAATGGTAGTGTTGATTGTTTTTCCTTCTGCTGTTAAGATCTGTTGCATGATGAATGAAAGTTTAGCTGCCGGAAAACAACTATCGTGGTTAATTTTATTCATAGAAAGGAATTTAATTTTGCAATTAAGGAGTGTAACGAAGAAACAAAATATTCTATCGATGCTAAATGGAAACGCAGTTAAATGGAGACTAAACAGATTACATGAATTTTTTTAATGATTTTTTTCTAATAAATTCAATATTATACTTTTAAGGAAATTATAAAAGACTCCTGTTCTGTCTCTCTTATTTGTTTTCCTTGATTCAGCCCTATTAACATGACTAGGTCAATGTATCTGCCTTGATAACTATAATGTTCTGATATTTGTGATTGAATTGTTTATCCATTGCAGAATAGTCAATTTGGTACCGTATAGTTAAAATAGCGCGTATAGTGGGCCGATCTGTTGGTACAGTCGTCAACTCGTGTGACTTAACAACACGCCCGTCATGGGTTCAAGCCCCGAATAGACCGTGCCCCCATACGTAGGACTGACTATCCTGCTATGGTAACAATAAGTCTCTGAAAGCCAAGCCCACTTCACTAAAAGGGTACAGGCAGGCCTTGACCGACAGCGGTTGTAGTGCCAAAAAAGAAGAAGTGAGAATAGCGCATAGTATTAGATCCCGGAACATGTATGATGTTGAGCTGTGTGTTTGGCAATTACAACAAGCCAATTGGCTCATTTTTACCCATAAAACATATGCATGAAAAGGAGGATTACACAGACGCATTAATTATACTTGTATATTTTTTAACAAAAAATAATTCGTAATATTTATCGTACTATTTTACTAATTTGTTTTAAGTTGACGAGCCAATAATAATTTTGAAAAAGCGAAACATACGTAAGAAATATTTCCTTTAACCTTTCATTGTTTGAATTTACATCATTACGCCATTTTACTAATAAAAATAATGCATAACCCACTAGTATCAGACTGTTAGATGTTCAAGAAAATGACTATAGAACTATAAATAACTTGGCATTCGCTGTACGATTTTTTGTCAATTGTTAATTTTGAATAAACGGGTAAGGTTTCATTAAGCTGTTTCAGTCCGAAATTGGCTTTAAACTTATATTACAGATAATACCAACAACCATACATATGTTCGATTAGAAATGAAATGCACAACGTGGTTAGATGCTTTTTATCTCACACGCAAGTTTTTTGTTAGTTTGATGCATAGTAAAATAATATCAAATCTAACCTCTTCTTCTTCTTTTAGCTCAACAACCGTTGTCGGTCAAGGCCTGCCTGTACCACTTGGGGTTAGCTTTCAGTGACTTATGCTTAACCCTCCCACCTCCCCATAGCTGGATAGTCAGTCCTACGTATGGCGGCACGGTCCATTCGAAGCTTGAATCCATGACGGGCATGTTATTAAGTCGTACGAGTTGACGACTGTACCAAGAGACCGGCCCATATCAAATCAAACACATTTGTTATAATTCTTAAAATTTAAAATTTTGCATAAAATTTGAAAATTGTAAAACTAGTGATTCAAACTCAAAACAAACGGAAAAATAAATTATTATATTTTATTTTATTATTATATTTTTATTATACTTTATAAAAGTAAAAATATATCCCTTTTTGACGATATCACAAATCTCGCCATTGAGTCGTACATGGACATAATAGCTTTATTCAGAAGCTTTAGACGTAACATTTATATGAGCATCAACGTTTATTAAGACATTTAAGTGACGTCAATTTGCCGTGAGATTGTTACGTGGGATTTGGTAATCTTTGATGCGAGTGCAGCGCCATCTATTCGTCATACGAAAAAACACATACGTGTCGTGCAGTTAGCGACCTCTATCTGCCAGAGTCTATTTCTCTTTTATTTTGAATTGTTGGTTGGCATTCGTAATCAACTAATCATTACAATATTAAAATACTTTCCTTTATGTTTTTAATTTATAAAAAAATAAAGAAGCAATAAATTTAAAGAGAACTTGTTTCGAGGAATCTTCGTTTTGTTAATTTGAAAAATCTGTTGTGTTGGCCGTTTTAATAAGGATAAGGATAAGTATTAGTATTATTTTTTTCTTATTTATACATTTACCAAATATGTTTGATGAATCGTTAACGTTAGCTTCGTTGGCATATTTAATAAAGCCTTTTTAAGCGTATCTCATCTTTCTCACTTCATGTAACATTCACTGAAAACATCTCAATGTGATCTGCTCGCAGCTTATATCTCACTATACCAGTCATCACACTCAACGTGGAAGATTTCGCTCCCTACGGAGTCACACTCATTTTGAGTTGCTCATATGTCCACTTAGGCCCATTGATGTTTTGACACACGCACTTAAATGTTGTGTACATCTGAGAAAATTGGTGGTGAAAGTATAACCGTTTATTAGCGTATGTTGAGGTAAATAAATTGATGAAATAATACCAAAAGTTTGATCCTTTCCATTTAAAAAAAGGCTGTTAATAACATTACAAAATAAAATAAAATAAAAAGTAATAAAACCTTTAAGTTTAAATAATATTTAACTTTTATTTAAAATAAAAATTTCAAACCACAAACGTTAAGGAATGAACGGTAAACCGTTAGTATAAACGGTATGATAAACATGATTCAAAAGAGTAGTGTTTTAATGACAGTCAACATAAAAGACCCCTTTATTACACCAACGTTTTTGATTATGATTCTCTTCCGCTCTCATTAATTAGAAAAAATGTTTTTAAAACCCACACATTCTTTCAAACCCTACGCCAAAAACACAAGAACGTTCTACAGACAGCAAACATTTCACCTAATGGTGGCATCTTTCAGCAAAAGGTGAACGAGTGCAAAATAATTAATTTTCTGATTGATGTTTACGATGTGGTGATTCGCGTAAATATTCACCGTCTTGCGATAAAGCTCTCCTTTGCTCTCTCTCTTTCTCTCTCTCTCTCTCTCTATTTCCTTCCCTTTCTTACTGATCAAATTGCGTCGCTTTGCATCAAGAACATGCTTTTGCTGTTTCTTGTATTTTCGTAGCTCCAAGTCTTATATTACTGCCAGACGAGATTGCGGTTTCGTCGTGTGGTATGGCACTCTGTTGAAGATAAAAACGTGCAGCAACAAAGCTGCTACGCGTCACACTAGCCCAGCCACATTACTTTGTAGCCGGTTACAGCGTCGTAGCACCATTGCCAGGTGAGGAGAAAAGACGGCCGGAAAGGCAAGTTCTTGAGAACCAAGCGTCCGTTCCGGTGTTGCCGTGCAAATAAAAACCAAAGTGTAACACAATGGTGTCGTTAATTACGTCCAAGTGTCGTCAAAATGGGGCGCGTTAAATCTAGCTCGTATTCTCGATTGGATATGCTGCTGTCGTTGCCGTTGTCTTGTGCGGTGAAATGAGGGCAATATCGAATAGTTTTTTTGGGAAAATACTGTTGCCATTGTTTTTGGCTTTTGTTTTAAAGAATAATGGACATGAAAAATAACATTGAATACGAGTAACAATATGAGCATGAGCAATGAAGAAAGGCATTAGTTTTCATTTGTCAATGAAATGTACATTCTATCTCTTTTGTTAAACGCTTAGATATCCCAAACACCGCCTTTAATTGATTCTCAAATGCGATTTTATTAAATTGCCTATTCGCCAATGTTTTCTTTCGATAGGCTTTAACGAACATTAGCAAACAAGATTGTCGCGATATCCATTAAACAGCGGCTGGCCTCTCTTTCGGTAAACATCATCCCCTAATCCGATTACATCGCTGTTGCACCCGGTTGCCGAAACGGACGGTCTCTTTGATGATGTAATTTTCCGTACGATACATTAATCCTTAAAAGATTAATCATAACACGGGCTGCGTCTACGTCTAGTCGGTGTATCGTCTGCGGTTTTGAAAAATCATCCTAAAAGCACGCGCACCCATACATGTAAAAGAAAACAACCGAAAAAACAACAACCATTCCTTTGCCAAACCTTCAATTAGTTCACACTCTGTCCGGTTCACCGGTTCGGGCCGGGCTTACCGGTGCGCAGAATCAAAGTGGATCCTTAGAGGACGGCTCAAACAGGCTATTAATTAAACCGCCAAACGCGACCGTCACCGTGCTCGGATCACCTGTTCAAGCCGATGTCCCATTTAGCTGCTACCATTAGCTAACTATTGGTCGAGAAGGACTGACAGGGAAGAGCGTGTTTCCGAGCTCTTTAAGTGTGGCCTAATGTAGGGATGGTTAAATATACGTCGTTTAGCCTTAATGTTTGTTTGGTAGGATTTTTTTATTACTAAGAGAATTATAACGTTCAAACCTATTTGAAAGCAATATCTAAATGCAGTTTGATGTCCCTTTTTGGGAGACATTCATAATCGTGTTGAGGAAAGGTCTTAAGCAAAACAAAATTTACCACAGTGATATTTCCACCACTAACTCGTCTGATCCACAATCATTAGCTCCAAAAGAGTTCTTTAGTCCTCGAATAAGTAGATATCTATTAACTAAACTAACAAGCTATTGAACGAAAATGTTTCTAGATGAATAAAAGATTAAGTACTAAATAATTGTGACATAATTGTTCTTCTTCTATTTGGCGTAACGTCCTAGGCGGACATGCCCGCCTATACAGGCTTTCGAGACTCAATTCATTACCAAGCAGCCGGATAGTCAATCTAGGTCTAGGCTTGAACCCATGACGGGCATGTTATTGAGTCGTTCGAGTTGATGACTGTACCAAGGGATCCCCCGACATAATTGTTCATAACTGGTTAAATTAGTTGCCATTGATAATATAGATAGAAAAAGTTGTGTTTGACAGTAGGATATATAGCTAGGTTTAATGCTGTACAAACAATCGATATCACAAGTACTATACCTCATAAACAAGCACTTTGATGAAACAAATGATAGTTTTTGAAGGCAGTGAAATGCTTAAAAAGTACCCTTTCAAACATAATCATTGTCTTGTTCGAGGAACCAACGGGTACATAGGTATCGATAATCGTTACAATGTGTGGTTACTTGACAAGTCATAGAATAAATTAGGATAGGCCGGCCAAGAACTACAGCAAATACTGCAGCAAATACTGCAAAAGAAGAATTAGCTTTATTATAGAGACAAGTATGTACACTTTAAAACACATGCAAATACGAAACTGTAATGGCCACTGTTGTTAATAATGATTTTTAGCAAAGGTGATTATTTAACATAGGATATGGTCCTTAGCTGCTGAAATAGACAAAAGGATACATAGTAAGGAAAATTATTTTGCTAGGTTTGCATTCGTCAACTCAATTGGATTGTTAAACATTTCTTGCAAACCTCTTCCTAGCACTGTTTACAATCATTCTTGGATGCATTGAAGGTAATGCACAGAAACGCTAAGTACAGCTTCATTACAGCTACATTACTCGATTCATATGACACATGAGAGCAGTGGCGGATTTTCCTATAAGCGGACTGAGCGGCCGCGGGGGGCCCCGGCCTGAAGGGGGCCCCGAGCTAAACTTTCACATGTTAGTTCACTTTTATAAGCAATTGATTTTTTGTTAATAATGCACAAACGAACGGAAAACTAAATCATTCTCAAAGTAGTACATTCTTACAAGTAAGTGTGTGGAATGTGTTGATAACGTTTATAGCTATT
>KB665398.1:2895803-2980797 GCA_000349065.1 Anopheles quadriannulatus
AAAAAAATATGGGAATCCACCAAAAATTGATGGGAACCAACCAATATATCGTGGGAAACCCTGTAAGGAGCATTTGAGAATAAGTTGGAACATAGTGAATATTTCTCATCGTTCTTTTAAAGATCGGTGGGGCACTACTTTGTATTGTTATGTGTCATCAAACATCGCTAAAGAACAAGAAACTGATAATAAATTTTCTTAAACGTTAGTTCAAAAGAATTAACCGGTTCTACAGATTGAATTTTGTAAAGTAATTTAACATTTGTTTCAATCTTAAGTTAAAATGAAATTTTACCAGATGATCATTCAACCTTACAATGAAATAAATTTAAGCTTACAATGTGGTGTGATTTCTTCTAAAAGAACTTCTTCCTGCTGACAATAACTGATTATTTAAAATTAGATGACTAATTGATGAGATAAAGAAAGGTTCATCCCTTGGGAGCGAATTCAACATCACATTAAAGATTAAAAAACAAAAGCTTAAAATCCAATCTAGATTTGCATTTACATCACAAAAATAAAATCGTTCTACTTTATTCTTTTACAAATTATGTACCGAAAATGTAAACGTACAAAACTTCCAAACCATTTCCGACTGTACGCAACGTTCCGTAAAATACTTTTACATCAAATTTAATTTTTGCTGTACCCTAACGAGTAATTGCGATCCTGTTGTTTGTGTTCGGTGCTATTCGCTATCGGGCTCGTACCAATCCATGCATCATCCCATAAGCTTAGCCACCTTTTGTTTTGTTTTTTCTTGGCAAAACAAAAGCACCAGCTACCGCCACCGCCATCACTACCACCACCACCATTCAACAACAATCTAATGAGGAAGAACATTTAATTACATGGTTCGTTGCTGGCGCCTTGTCTAAAGCGAGGCGAAAACAAACCTTTGCACCAAACGCCTCGGCGACTGGCCAGCGGGTTCTGCATCGGTACGGGCAGCGCAGCAAAACGGCAGAAGGAGTTTGATGTTGCAGTGCATCATTTAAATAATTCGTTGATTAATATCGCTGATAAGGGAGGGCGCCGCTCCTTACGCCCGCTGTTGGCACCCACTAATTATGATCATTTCGGGACGCAAAGTCCTCTGTTGTTGGTGTTGTTTTAAGCTCGGTTTGCTTTTGCATCTTCTTTCCTAGTAGTGGGATGGAACGGTGGTGGCCATCGTTTGTATCGTTTGTTTTCTTGGCTTCAAACTTCTGGAGCCTATGCGACCGGCTGGCCTTTCCAAACCTCCCTCCAAATTACTGTTTGATCCCATATTCTAAGGGATCGGGAAAAGGTGTCGGGACTACGTTTCGGGTTTGCTGGAGCTGGTTGCAATCGATTTGGTTGTAATATTTGGGTAATTTGTTACGGTTTGATGTTTTTACGGGATGTTTGATCGTTTTTTTCTGTTACCTTCGCCCTCACTGAAGTGCCATTATTGGGTTGTATTTGATCAAGATTCTATTATGTTCGTTTATTTGAGGCTCCTTGGTGAGTTTTGGTTTTCGATAACTGTTTGGTTTTCTATTCAGATGAATGTTAACTGTCGTTCTGCCCTTTCATTTACAACACAATCGATTTATCCGAGCGATAAAATGCTTTAGGGATGGTCTTGTGGTACAGTCGTCAACTCGCACGACTTAGCCTACATGCCCGCCATGGGTTCAAACCTTATGTGAAACACCTCAAACCTCATGATCAAACACATCTCACTGTATCAAGGATTGACCATCCGGCTACGTGGTACTGAATAACTCTCGAAAGCCTGTGAAGACCAGCATGTCCATTTGGACGTCAATCTACACCAAATAGAGAGAGGGAGAGAGAGAGAGTAGTACTATGTTTAATTTTGTTCCATTTTACTGAAAGCATTGAATTTAATTTTAAAACATCAATAAATATTATGTTTTAAAAGAAAAATTTACTTATTAAAAGAAGCATCTACTTACTTAGAGCTATTTAACTGTTCGATTAAGACCTTCAAAGCTGATCTTTAAGCTTATATATTTTTCGGTTTGGTCGATCTACTTTCAAATGTTTTGTTGGCAAGTCAAACAAGTCAGATGTAGATTATTATTGAAATACAGTTTGATATCATTTCACAATACTACAAGCCCTTAAAACGAACTTATGGACCTTGGAGAACAAAAAACAACTTTTGTAGCCGCTACACGCAAGATGAATATAAATGCAAATTAACCTCTTTAAACTATTTAATTATCCTTGGGGGCAAAGCCACAATAATAAATAAACAAAAATAAGATGTCATCAGCATGTCCACCTTCTGCGTTCGTGCGTGTTCAGTTCAGCTTTAAAATGACAGCAAAAAGACACCAAACACGACCAACCCAAACAACTCAATGTAACCTCAGCCGGTGAATTGAATAAATGGAATGCATCTTTTAGCTTAAACACACACACACACACGCCCAACAGCATGTGTAATGAAGCCCATAATTTTCGTAACCGATAGCAAATGGTTAATTAATATTGAGATCGCTTCTACCGCCCCAAAAAGCCAACCAGGCAAATGGTGTGTTCACTGCCGTAAACAGTTCATCCACGGTGCCAGCGGAAATTCTGTACCAGCAAAATGGACAAAACCACATTAACCCTGCTCGTCAGCCTTCCCTTTGCTCAGGCTCCTCTGCCGCTCGGATGTGTACATTAGGTGATATTTTTCTTCAGTTTTACCCACCAAGCTTCGGCGAGTGCGTTTGGGAAAAATAAACCGCTTCCGAACCGGGGGTGAAAAAAGGGGTCGCTCGTCGATGGAACCGAGACCCGCATAGACAACCCGCCAGGGCCAACCGCCATTTTTAATGCCGTTTTTCACTGTGCCCCTTACCACGGACCACTACAGGGAGGGGTTCGGACGACTGTTTTGGACGACGATGATGCCTTCCTTTAATGATGACATTTGTTTGGGAAAATTCGTTACCAGCTGTCAACGGACGCGCTTGGCGGTGATGTTGTTTCAGGCCAACCGGTGAAATGAAACACGGAAGGTCATCGCCATAAACACTGCCTAGTGGAGTGGAGTAGTGTGTAGCTTGCCATACGCGCATGTAAGCGTGAAATCAAACATAAACACTGGCGCTGGGTGATGGGTGCACGAACGAAGCTCTTAAATCTCGTTTGCGTTCGCGAGCGCGTTTGGAGCGCGAGCAATACGGAGTAAATGACAAACTAATGAACCGATTGCAAATGATTTGCTGGAAACGGGGGAAAAAGATGTGTGAGATTTTATTACTAAAGTGCAGAAGCTAGCAATTTGGTGCTTCGCTTTAATATATTTGTGTTTGGGGTGATAAGTCGTAGATGAGGTTTGAGGCCGAAATAAAACATGGCTGCCCATTTCCAATTCCAAGCAGTACAGGAATGTTTTTAAATGACATTTTATATCGATTTTACTATCCTTTGTCCTCCCCAGGCCCTCGCTGCCTAGACCGAGTACACAGTAGAACTGGCACAGAGAAACCGAAACGAGAACGGAAAGATCGAACGGGCCCGAAGAAGCACATCGAACGGGCAACACGTCGCCCGGGGAGGCTGGCAATAAATTAAACCATAAACAAATTACACTTCCCCAAAAACTCATTTATCGAACGTGTGGTCCAGTCCGACCAGTGCGACGTTGGGTCGGGCCGAGACCGGATGGCCGCGCGGCACAAGTACATATTTTCGTCAACATCAATTAGTATTGGAACTGTGCGGTGTTTAGGTGCGTGGAGCTGGAGGATAGTGAGGGGTCGAAACGTTCTGTATCATACGATGAAACTACGAACGAACGGAGTCTGGCAACACTGACTTTGTGAGGGGAAAAAGTACCAGTTTAGCATGCCTTTTCGCTTCAGAGAAAGGGAGAAACATACAAAACTGGTCTTTTTTTGTTTCACTCCATCATTGGGTTTGTGTGATTGGATAGCGATGTAGCTCCGCCCTACGATGAAAGCTTTTCCTCCCCACTCCCGGACCGGTTACATCGAACAGTATGGAGGAAATAAAACTTATCTAGATCACTTTGTGTTACCGGTTGCTGCATTGTGGTCTTTGGCGCATGGCGCAACGGGGCAACGTGAAGCACACGCGCGCGCGGAGAGCAGGCTCATGGATTTGAGTTTCAATTAAATTAAAAGTGGAATTTATCGTTCCTTTCGTTAGCTTTCGCCGACAACGCGAAACAAACTGCATCCATCCCACACCACCAGTGCCGAAGGAGAGAGGGTGAGCGTTGAATCGAACCTCGTGGTGGTGGTGGTGGTGGGCGGTAGAGCCGTCCCGGGCCTCTCGGCCGCTCACACAGCACAATCCTGTGCGCTCACTTTAATAATAATCGTGCTCGAATTGGGTTGTGCAAGTGAATAGACAGCCAAGCGCCTGGATTAAGCGCCGTCGGTGGAATGGTTTTGTATCGCGAGCTCGTCGATCACACTTCGTCCCTTTTCCCTCCACCCCGTTTGGTCCAAGGAGTGTCCAATCCTAACTGCTGACGGCATGACACGACCACAATGAAGCACACAATTAAAAATTTACTAATCTCATTCCGCAAAACAGGCGAATGGGGTTTTTTTTTCATTCATTCTTTTTTTTTCACGAACTCACGTTTGACGGTTGCGGTGCAGGTGCTTGTCAGCGGGTCCGCTCATTTTATACCGCGCGCGACGGCACTGCGATGACGACAAACGAGCGATTCATTCCGGAGTCAAGGTTAATTTAGTTGCATTTTAAAGAAGATGCCTGGCCTGGACGGTCGCTAAGCAACGCTTGACAGCAGCGCGAACACAGGCGCGTCGAACCGTTAATGATGATCGCCGGTGCGGGCCGCCGGTGACGATGGCAGGTGCTTGCGTTAATTTGGTTGCTTATCGAACAAAGCGTTACGAAATGGCCATATTTTATTCATGTGCGAATCAATACATAAGTTCACTGGAAAGTGCAGGAAGAAGACATGCGTTCAGTCCCACTCACGGTGCGCCGATGAGCGGATTGTATTTTCAATTAGGAATGAGGTACTAGGGCATTTGTTGTGTCTAGACAAATGTGTCTAGAGTATAACTAGATGATACTTAACATTTTAAGTTTTTTTAAAGACAAATTTAAAATACAAGAATTGGTTAATAATTTCTTCAATTTTCTCGTTTACTTCGCTGTACAAATAAGAAAAAAGAAAACTTAAATCCTTACTTTATTCCAAAATTTACAAACCTTTATTCAGTTTTATGAAAAGATTGATTTTTGTATTGTCACTTTAAGATATATTTCTGATCATACCTTCATTGTTTATTTGAATTCTTATTACAATTCTGACCCAAATACAATTCAACGAGTCTACAATTCATGATAAAATTAATGGTTCAAACAATTCTCTATTTCATCCTTAGTTCTAGAAGGCCTAACATTGTTTTAATCTTTATAATATCATTGTAGATAAAATGCTCCGTTATACAAGAAAATAAATTATTTCACTAGATCTCCTTTTAAACGAAGTACCCAAAAGGGAAGGATTTTCGAATAAGAATTAAAGATGATACATTAGCAAAAATAATTAATAATAATGTTTACTAGACGCATCTATTCTTAAGACTGAAATACATTTCAAATTGCAATTTCAAAGGCACATTTTGTTCTAAGCATTGTGCCTTTTGTACTATTGTGTAACAAATGCAAACAGTTTCAGTGACATTTAAACAAAAACACGCTATGCGAAGGATCGTTTTTATTCAAAATCAAAAGCATTTTTCATTTGGATCAAAACCTAAACATTGTAAAAACCTCAATTTTCTTTGAATAAATTGAATCATTCATCTTTAGAGTTTGTACAGCACTGGATTTATGGCAACGATTTTTTTCTTCAGAAATTTTCAGTTTTGAATTTGTCTATTTAATACGTAATTTAAAACACTCCATTTTGAAAACTCTCCAATGAGCAATATATCAACAAACAGTCATGAGCTTTCGCGTCGTGCTATAAATTAGATTTTTAACTATTAACGCAATCTGCAGGAGCCCTTCTGTAATCCTAGGGGGAAACCATCTCCCATCTAATCGTTATGTTTTTTACCACGCAAATCCAATTTTCCTCTTAGCAAACGATCAATTTTCAGCTTGACAAAATGTATTTTGCTTCCATTTGCTTCCCCAAACCCCAACATAAGATTTTACACCAATGTATATCACCCTCCAATCCTCCAGCACCAGCTAAACCACTCCAATCACAGATCCCACACCAGTAAATAATGAACCTTGCCATCCATGTACAACACATTGTCATCGGCAGAGTCGTCCCCATGCCGAGTCCGGGGCGTTGCTGAAAACCATCGAATACTGCTGCTGCTTCTGCTCCTGTTTTGGGGTGAGAAAAGTGTCAAATCACCACCGAACATAATGGCGCTAAACATTGTAAACTTTGCCGGCAAACTTTCTGGTACCGTCATGCCAGTCAGTACGTCGGCCGCTCGCAATGAGGGGAGGAAGATTGGATTCCATTTTTGGCTTCGATACACTCCGATACCTCTCGGCTTGATCCGTTGGCCGGTGGGTTTTGATGGGTTTTGTGTGAGCGTTTCGGAAAGAACCAGCAGTAGCAGCAGCAGGCAGAAGCAAGTCCACTGTGTGGCAGCCACGGAGCGTTTAGTGTCGGGGCGTGCTCCAGTTAGAATCACCCTTGGTGGAAACACTCGCATCAACCTGCCAACCGGGACCAGCAATACGCACAACACCCTCACACCGACGATCACTCAACCGAAGCAAGGGCCCGAAAATCTTGCCACCGACTGTGGCCCGGGGTGCCGTGCGCTGGCCAAAAATTGGTCCATAAAAAGGTTGGGAAGAAAATGGGAAAACGTGTAACGTGTGCACTCACTTGGAAAATCAACTTCTTGTCGCCTTTTTGACACCGTTGACGAGGGTGTATGGAGGGGTGGGATGGGTGGGATAGGTGGTTTTTTTTCTCAGTATGCGTCGAAACGATGAGCCCATCAGGATGGGCGGGATGGGAGCGGGGAGTAGGGGATGGAATGACTTCTGGTCGATTATCTGTGAGATTGACAAATTCTTCGTCCGACCACTGCAGGCACGAGAGCTCGGTCTGTTGCTTGGGTGATTGCGTGAAGAAGACTATGAGCTAAACCATTATTTGCTCGGTGGTTGTGACTTGTGCTGTGCCTGCAGTCTTTTGTTGGTTACAGTGAAATCGCTCTAATCTTTGGAGTCTCTCTAAGATGAATTGATTTGTTTGGGTTATCGAATTTTCTTCAGCGAAATCATTCGGCCTATTTTATATGTATTTAAATTATTTTGAAACAATTTTGTTATTGCAGTGGTTTTAATGTATTTGTTTTACTAACATATAGAAAAAGAATTATTATTCGTTGAGCTATTACACTGTAAACCGTAAAAATAACATTCAAAGTTAAATGATTCATCGGAATAATCTCAACATTCCCGATTTGACGTCACAAGACTTCGATTACGGTGATATTCTGATGATTATGCAGTCAAATAATGGATGAATTACTTTCTTTCTCATTCTTCACCAGTACGTTTAGTTTGAAGTTTGCACTAAAGAGACTTCACTGTATTTAACCTATCAAACACAACATTTACAACGTTTTCCAGACAGCTTACTTTATTCCGAAATCATTTACAATAACGAAAGCAAAACACTGTTGCTGTCAGCTTCTTCAGCAATTGGTTTATTTTCACCCCGCACTCGATGAGTTGGCCACCCAACCGTTCCCCCCTCGGCTATGCTCGTTCGCACCCTAAACCGTTTTCCATTTTCGTCCAAGCTGGCGTCACGCATTCCATTCGATTTTTGCCAACCCGCAACGAATCACATCCTCCTTTAAATCCATTTGAGCAGAATTTGCTATCGAAAAGCGCTGGGTGTGTAATACCATCTAGAACGATAAAATAAGATGAGATAGTCAGTTGGTACGAACACGGGCCGATGGGGATGAGGCTCAGCCCGATGGCGTGAGGCAAAGGACTCCTCCTTGCGGTCGCCTGTTCGAAGGAGTGGAAATTTGCTTCGCAAACAAAAATGTGTGCTTCAACCGCATTTTCAAATGTGCATGTGATAGTGTGTACGCTAGCCCCGTCCCACCCGTCCACCGAACGGGCCATGCTCTTCGAAGTGCAGGCCTTTTCTCTCCCTGGGACAGCCGCCACCCAAAAGCCCACAGTGAGCCACCGAAACCGAAGGAACGAAACGAAATGACCCACGATCGCTCGCGGAGCCATTTGGAAAGAAAATGAAAAAAAGAAAGAAAAGAAATCCCCACCCGAAAACAAAAAAAAATACCTCCAAACGGGCGGTCCCGGGCTTCGAACTTCCATCATGTTTTTTAAGTGGTCAAAGGAAGCCGCGGCCTTAGGTGTCGGTTAAGCTAATTGGTAGAAGATCAAAGGCGCCGACAATGTGTTTAAGTACGATATAATACGGTAAAAGATGGGGAGCAAGGGGTGCGGGGCGGCCCTTCATCGTCATTCCCCAATCCTCCACCCTGCCTGGGTGTTCCCCAGGCTATCCCACACCTCCTCTCCTTTGTGCGCATCCTTCCCCAGCGCTCTCAACAGGTAATAACTCTATCTCACTCATCTCGCACAAACCGTGGGGAGGCCCTCCCAAGCTGCGCAGGCAACGAAGGAACCGAACTCTCGCGCCCGCAAATCTGGACCGCCAAGAAGGAGAGGACGGGGAAGGGTGCTTTGCCTAACAACAACTGACAGCATTGATCAGTTTCTGCGCAAGCATGCGCAGTGGGCGAGGAGGGTACATACGCGAAAGGGGCGATGGGGCGATGGGGCGTTGAGGCGAAAAACACTGAACACCACACACACACACACGCATCATAATGAAAATTAAAGTCCAAAGAGATTGAAATATGTTATTAAAGAGCGGCCAGCATGGCGATCGGGATGCAGCGCGAAGGGTCCGACTCTTGGCCGCGCGAATTTCGATTGCTTTTGCAGCGGGAAGGGAGGGACGAAAGGTGCTACGATCGGAGGGGAAAGAGGAACTATGTGTGTCTTTATAGGGGGAAAATGAATTAAAATAATAATGCAATCCTTTCTTTCCCGCTGAGCGCTGAGAGAAATGCAAATAAACGTTAATTAGCTTGGCTGATTAGATAACTTGAAGATTTCATAAAAGGCATTTTACAGTAGTATTCTTAATATTGAATTTGTATTTGTACTTGATATTGAATTGAAACTATACCGGATAGAACGCTCGAAACTACTGTTTCCTCTGCACACAGGAACAAAAAAAAAAAAAGAACAGGAACATCACAAAGAACGCATCAAAGAAAGGTGAACAGCTGAAATCGATACTGAACGGTACATAATTTCAACAATCAAACTTTTCCATTTTAATTGCTCGACTTATTTTGCATTGCGGCAGCTCCCCCACCAAAAAAAACTCCTATCGGATCGTTTGATGTGATTGAAGGCATAAGCATAATCTACTTCCATCTACCTCCGTTCTCACCTCCTTGTAAGGAATCACGAATTGGTGGAGGCGTTTTGTACGGGCTCGGACTCGACCCGCGTGCTGGCTACTGGTCTACCGGGCGCGGCCCGATTTCGGGGGCCCTGTTGATGTGGCACGGCTCTACCGCATCTGGAACGTCGGCAGCTTCGTACTTGATCATAGCTCTCGCGAGCGTTGCGTGGCGTTTGCAGGGGAACATTTTCAGCATCATCAGCATAAATGGATAATGAATGAGCGGCATCACGAAATGAGGCCCTGTGCCATCGTATTTTACACTTCCTACTTTAGGCCATTTTTTGTGTGTGTTGTTGTTGCTCGGTCCGAGCTTGCCTGCTGTCGGGGGTTGCACTGATTTCCCCCTGTAGGTGCGTGCGCGTGTGTGTGTGGGCCCACCATGGCCATGTGTGTGAGAGTGGGTAAGATGAGCCGAATTTTACAAAGATGAAATCGGGCGTTGTTTGAGGCTGCGGCGGGGGAAATTGGAGTTTGAGGGAAAATTGATAAGAAATTCTACAGAGAATCTAAACTTTTATTATTTTATTTCGATTTTTTATACTTCAAGCATACGGTTTATGTCAGTGCTTGAGGCGGTATAATCACAACTGATAAAACGATTTTTCAAACTGATAAATGCATGTCCTTTCATCCCTTTGATTGTGCTTCCTTACTAGCCGCTCAAACCAGTCAAACGCACTTGTAAGCAACATAATTAAATTCTTGATACGCAAACACTCGTGACGCAAACAGATAAATTATCGCTCATCATTAGTAGGCCTATCGCTTCAGCTAGACCCTTCAGCTGCACTTTGGATCATCGGGACGAGGAACGCAACTCTACAAAAAGTTGAACAAAAAAGAAGAAACGATGTACAAGTGTCCGTAACAGATTCACTGATTTGTTTTGGTGACGCCTTTTTTCGACTTCCCTTTGGGTGGTGATAAGAATTTATCATCGCGCTCCGAACTAATGCAGTCACACGAGGACACACACACACGTACATTCCTGCTAGTGTGTCAAAACAGGAATGGCGCTCGGAACAAGTGCGCCGTCATCGATTGTCACGAAGTTTTTCCCCGCTCTCGCGAAGGGGACGAACAGTCTCTGGGGTCGGCGACGAGATTGAAGGCAATTTTTGATGGTCGATTTCACGCCGGCCTTTTTATGAGGTGCTGAAATGAAGTGCCCACCCTAGCGCCCGGTGATGCTGGTGGAAAAGGGTGTGTTTTTATGAGCTGTAGGCATATAAATCTTGCCTTGCACACCCAGCCGGCAGCTACCGCACTCGGGCACGCCGGCTTGATCGATGGGAATGGGGGAATGCGGGTTTGGGGGGGCACGGGGTTGCAGGGCGATAGATGCGCTCGGTGCACATGCACAACACACTCACACACACACACAAAACAGACATGCGAGACGTGCATCACGCTTTCCCGGGTGCGCTTAATAGGCTGAAAATGATATTACAGTAGTGAGGGCACGGTGCGCAATAAAACCCATCGGACCATCGGTAAGCGACATGGTGGCTGGGAGGATTGTACGATGATCTGTCATTACTGTATAGATTGCATGTAGTTGCTAAACGTACATGTAACACATTGGCATTGTTCACAGTGAATCATTGAATTGAATTGAACTACAGAAATGAAACAAAATCCGTTAATTGTTTCTTCTGAACCACAAAGGATAACCTAAACATAATTTCTCAACGGACTAGTAAACTTCTTAAATTTCTTGTAACGTAATGTACTAGTACTTACTAACCAACACAACTTAGTTCTTGCTACACAGAGTTTTGCGAAAAGTAACGCAGTATTTCGCGTTAGTATTATCGCATTAGTATTTTATATCGAATTGGAATGAACAAATGATTGAGAGACGGCCTATAAAACATCAAAAAGGATGTGGAAATATCAAAACTACAAAACTATCACTATTTTGTTTGTTTGCATGGGTCATGTTTTAATTCTGCGTCTTAGGACATCTAAAAAGTGTTATAGTGTCTTATATTGAAATCTTTCATTTGAGTTCAATTTAAAAAAAATATATCATTCAAAACATAAGATGGAAAGCATGATCCATTAGATGTTTGCATTGAGGACCGGTACTGAATAACCAGATGATTGAATTGGATAGTCAGGCAGTGCATGTATCGGTGAGGCCTTGAAACCGAAACTTTTCTCAAACATCGAACATTCCAGTATGCTTTTAATTAGCGAATATGTACACTTTCTTTTATAATATGATAGCTATTTCCTGCTTCTGCCTCATTTTACCCTGTTCTGATTATCTGGTTCCAACACTTCCTAACCATCCAAGAACCAATACTTAAAATTCAATACTTATAATTAAAGAACATGTTTTCAGTTCGAGAATTTAACTACATGAACTAGACAAAATAAGAGTGTATGATTGTCGCTACGCCTAATTCGTTTCGTTCAATCGGATACGCTCATCCGTAATCGATTTTGTTGTTCATATCCGTGAACCAAAATCTACAGTACAAACTAATTAAACAATCAAACAAACAAATAAATCACTTCGCTTTCTACTGTGGGGTGTTTCGATAGGGTATGGCCATACCCCCGTGTAAAAAAAAACATTTAGGGTTGACTGTCAGCATCCAACACAAAAAGGTGAACCCGCATGCAACACATGAAGGGGTTCCGAGGTAGAATTCTGGCAACAACATTTGAAGGAAGCACGTTTTTTTTGGGAGAGTGAAATCAAAATGTGTCGAATTGTTGTTTTTTTGTCAAATTTTAAATTCAATAAAATGTGATAAGTGCCGTTTGTGATTTTGATGAAGTAACCATCACAAGTAATGAGGTGAGGCTATTCAGTTAACGATCATCTGTTAAGCAGTTTTTTTCTAGCACTCTGTCATGCCTGTAGTTTTTCGTTTTTGCGGAAGATTTGGAAATTGAATATGATTAGCATTTTTCAATAACGCTTTTTGCTTTTTTCTTTGTTACAGCACAAATCATTCAATTATGAATGAATGGATCATTTAGGAACAATAACACAGACATACAAAAACTAACGTCGTTCTTGTGTAGGATTTCCACGTGCAAAACGGTAAGTACATGAATAATTTGCTTTTTCGCATTATCTTTTATTGATGAAAATTTGGAGTATTGCAACAATGATGTTTTCAATTTGCAGCTCAGCTATTATTTACTTCATTTTAGATTGGATTTGGCTGATGTATTCATATTTTTAGTGCATGATTATATGTTTTTACTTGTTTACTCAATCATCAATGATGGTAGCGTTTATTAAGAAAAAAAAATGTCTATGTTAAGCATACCGAAAAGGATCTACGGTCTGAATGGGAACAGTTTGTTATAATAACATATATAACATACATAATTGTTTTAGAGTGCAAATTTTGTAATTCAAAATATTTTTATAACAGATAAAATAAAAAAAATAATATTGATGAACAGGCATGTATTATTTCCTGGCAAATTTCTCTTAAAGAAATGTTTTCAATTCGCAAATAGTAATGGCTTGAATCATGAAAACTCATCTCATCAATTTGTAAGCTCTTTCTCTCTCTCTTTCTCTCTCTCTCTCTCTCTCTCGCTCTCCCTCTCTCATTTCTGTAATACTCGAGTAAAAATATAATACCATATCCTATTATAATTGTTGTTATCTTTCAGAGAAAATCTTTTCTGCAGGATTAAGAGAAAAGTTTAGAGCATTATTTCTCTATAGCCTTCCAACACCACCAGGTGCCGAAACTGCTCATACCTAAATCAGTTAGCAATCATATTTGTTCTTTGGAACTAGCACTTCACAGCACTTCAAGGTTTTTGATTTGTTTATGTTTATTTGTCGCATCCTTGCTTACCTTGTGATTGTAGGACCCACCATCGAAAATATTCCACGTAATCACAATTAGTTTGAAACCAGAGTATGAACGCCATTCACGTGGATTTGAGCCTAATTGTTTGAACCTAATGTTTCTCAGCAAATTGGTTTGAATTTCTATGCTGCTTGTATTCGTTTTAATCTTCAAAGCATGTTCAGGAAATTTACAAATTTTGAAGTATAATGCAAATGCAGACAACTAGTGATGCTATCCTGTCCTGGACATATAAGCAATGAATTTTAGAAAAATAAGATCAATTATTTAAGCCACACGAAACAGCAAAAATGATGTTCGATGTGATAGTGAACAGATGAATCTTATCAGATGATCATATTTCAATATATCTGATAATAGTAAAACAAACAGAAATTCTTGTGTTATTTTTTATCAAAGTTGTAGCTAATAGAAAACATAGCCGTTAACATATTTCCTATTAACAAATAACAGAGAAAGCATTATTAGTTGATACGTTACAACGGTAGTCGATTCCTATTGCTCTTCAACTTGTTGCACCCTTCCTTATATATATACACACACACGGAATGGAAATAAAAAGTAAAAATACAAATAATTAAGATTGAAATCTTTAATTAACGATCCAGCGCTGGACGGTGCGCTCAAACACTTGCTTTTGCTGCTAATCGAACAGTCGGCTTACACCGGCAGTCCGGCAAACTGATCGCTGTAAATAGGTTTTCCATTGCAAACCGTTGCAGACCGATCCATCACAAATATGCTGCCGACTAGAGTATGCCACCGTCTGGTGCACCGGGTGTTACCGGTTCGGTACGGCGCTATTTGTCGAATTTCCTCTCTAATATCGCCGACATCCTACGATGTCGAGATCATCGGCTCCTCCAATGATTCGCTGATCATCATCGCGCAAACGATCATGGCTAAACGAAGGCAATTACGAACGATCGACGGTGGCGATCCGGGACGCAGCGTTGGCCACCGAGCTGATCGGTTTTGCGGAAGGGAAAGCACAAATAGACGATGGATTTGATGTTTTCAGCGATTTTATCGATCGATCGACATGCTGGGAGCTTGTTTCGTTGCAGCACGGTACGGAGCGGAGGGGGGTTGCGGAGCGGCTGGTCGGTTCGGAAGCGATATTAAATATATTTTTAGCAATTAGCCAATCGAGATGAAAAGCGACCGAATCACGGCTAAAAAGGGAGCCTAAATTGAGATTTGCTGCATGTCCGACTTTCATGTTTGGTTTTTAAAAGCACATCGCATGAAAGGGCGAAAGAAATCTTTAATTATTGGAGGAATAAACACTTTCCAAGCACGATTATTGTTCTTCCGGTAATTTCATGTTGATCGGAACCGATTTTTTATTTCCAATAATGAATGTTTAATGTGAGGCATAGTTTTTGGGACAATTGTTTGGTAACTTGTATAAAAAAAAAACTCGTATGAAATCGTTGCCCTTTCCTTGCTCTATCAAAGTCAAACACAATATAACGCTAAGTGCTGCCAGCATGTGTCTGTGTAGGCAGATTCCTAATTACACTTAAACATACCGATATTCTGCCACCGGCAAATACCATCAATCGTGCCACATTAATTAAATGTCCGAGTCTGTCGGTGAGTGGTTCACGCAGTGTGTTCGCCACCCAAATTGGACCCCAAAACGGCCCCCAACGGTCTGTTTGCCGTGCTTGACAGCTGTCAAGTCGTCATTGGATTTTCACGTGTGACGACGACTACCGATTCTCAATCCAGCATTACACAGGTACACACACATACACACATATTCAAACACACAGTTGCCTCACGCCATCCAATCTGTTTTCGGTTCCACGTTGTCAGTAGTTAGTAGCTTTAACGATGGCATAGCACATGCAATCCTATCTCCATGCCCCAGTTACTTCCCAAATCCTGCCAGCTAGAGAGGTGCTTCGTCTCGAAGAAACTTCATTAAAATGAATTATTCGTACACCGGTACCTGTGTACTGGTAATGAAGGGGGTAATGAGGTAACATGGGGCGGCAAATATCGATTTACTAATTGGAATTGAATACTCTACCATACCACTCTTGCTGTTGGTAGGAGCTTCCATGTTCAGGGTGCTCAGGGAAAAATCAAGCGAAGAAAAAACTGTGCTAAATCAACATAAAATTAATACCGATATTACATGTACTCAGTCAATATTTTACATATTTAACGAAGCAGCAAACAAAGCGGCACAGGTGCTTTCCCCCTTTTTTGTATGTCCGTGCCGCCCGGTAGTATGGTTAGTTCCCATACACATTTCTTTCTTTCGCTACATTCTTGATTCAAGGTGGTGAGGATAAAAACTCCAGCAGCAAAACGCAGCCACAAAAAGGAGGTTTCGATCGTTTCGAGCATTTTGCAAGACTGTGCGGTCGTGCGTCTTGTACTATTCGGGAGGGGCCACCAAGGTGTAGTTTGAATTTTTAATAATAAGACATCCGTCATCATCCACGAACCCGTATTCGGTTTCCTTCAGCGAACGGTTTCACAGCAAACAAGGTAGTCAGCATGATGTTGTTATCGTTATTATATGCTGTAGTTTTTTGCTGCTGTGCTCAAAGCAACCACGCACCGTGTATCAGAAACTGTTCAGTTAACAAGGGACCAAACCTCCAAACTCAAGAGCACGTCCTGCTGCACGCACCACGTAAGACACGTGGCCCGCGGTGGGTGGCGTAAGTGAGGGAGAAAAAGGTGCAACACTGCTGATTGTAATATAATGCAGAGGTGTACGAATTAATTAAGAGCACATTTTCTTGCTTTTCGTGCACTTGCCCCTTCCTGACGTTTGTTCTCTTTCTTCCCAAACGCCAATACCGCTAATTTGTGACCTAGTCCGGTGGCGATTGGCCACATGCCAAGATTGGCTGCTTGTGGCCGTTGTAAGAAAATGCTGCACTGCTGCTTAAAGAGAGTTCATTTTCATTAAACTAAGCAATCTCTAGGCACCTTTGCTGAGCGGGTCGTATCCCTCGTTTTCGACCATTCGATGCGACGAGGCAAGGGCCGTTGCGTTCTTCATCACGTGCACCAAACTCCCAACGGGGAGTCCATAAATAATCGCATCTACATAACAAATCGTGTGACTAGAACGGTGTTTAAAAGGCAGTTTGTCTTTATTTATGGTGAGCTGCAGTGCCCGGCCGGAAATCACGCCAGAGCTACTGCTGTTTTCCCGGAACTCCCGGTTTGGGGTGAAGCGGTACACTTTGTTGCTGTTGTGTTTGTTTTTTGTACCGTCTGAAGCAAACGCAAAAATAAAAGATAATCTGGTCATTCTCGTACTGCAACAGTAAAGTAATCCAGCCTTAGAGGCAAGTGGTGTGATTGATATTGATTAAGCAAATAAATAAATCAATTCGTTGTACGCTTCGTCGCTTGATTTATTTTTGGAATGCGATGGTCACATCTATTGTTTTATTTGTCGAGCAGCAAGGTTTAGTTTGAGAAATTGTGAGGAAACAAAAGAACACTGCAACAGAATTCTTGCGATTGGAAGATTGATTCCAAACTGGAAGTTGAGTTCATTTTTTTAGTAACATAACTTCCAATTGAAATCAATTTGATACTAGATTTGTATGTATTTTGCTACTATTTTTACTATTTTTGATTATGTGTGTGAGGGCCCCTATAACTAAAAACACTCAAAGCCTCGACTCCATTAATTTGCTACTGCTAATCCTCAATTGGGCAATGTCATTTCTCTTCGCAGCTTGTAATGTATACATAATTTTACGAAAAAAAAAATTTTGCCACCAAGAATTTTGCGACCAAGACTTTTGCGACCAAGAATTTTGTGACCAGGACTTTTGCGACCAAGACTTTTGCGACCAAGACTTTTGCGACCAAGACTTTTGCGACCAAGACTTTTGCGACCAAGATTTTTGCGACCAAGGTTTGGGAACAAAAATCGTTTTTGGTTGTTTTCATTGGTTTCTTTGCGCAGACCATTTTTGTCTAAATGAAAGTCGAAAAAGAACTTAAATTTCACCGAAGTAATTGAGTCCCAATAGTTGAGTCAGAGTATTAATGCAGCCAGACAAATTAGACCATCAATATTATTAATATTTATGTATTAACATTCCGCTAGCAGTTTGGTTGGGAACTCAAACTTCATTCAGTTCTCTCGTAATCGAAATGAAATCAACAAGATGACTCTATCCGTCACCATTTGGCTGATATCGCCCAAATTATAAAGTCAACCATTTTCACCTCACTTTGTTAAAGAATTTGTCTCCAGACGGCTGGCCACTTGCCAGCAATGCAAATTTGATATGCAAATGCAATAAATTATCATAACATCTTTTTCCACCACATTGTTTCGTAATGTCCTCAACGTGAAATGAAACATTATGGCCAGTCTTTGGCATAATGAAGCAATTACACTTTCCTTTCCATTGCAATCGAAACCAGCACTTAGCAGATGGGTGTATTATTGTAATTAATTCTTCGACCCAAACAACCCCCTATCCCCATGACCGCAGAAACCCACACGATGATTATTTTTACGATTGGCTGCCGTTCACTGAGGGATCGAACTGCTATCTGTGTTTTCTTTTAAACGATGTCACACACATGGGAAAAGCATCTGGAACAGAATGTAATAAAATCACCCTTATTTGTGTAAACTGAGCGGTAATAAACCCCTTTCATCCTCAGACAAGCCAAACCAAACAACCAAGGTCGCTTAATCTACAAACATCCATCCAATGCCACAAGAGCGTTTGCGGTGATGTGTTTTTAGGATTCCGTTCGTTTTCCAATTACAAAAAGGCCCTTTTTCGAGCTGCCGCGTTGTTCTCTTTTTTACTGCTTCTTGATAAAGAAAACCTACGGGGTCCTGAAAGGAAAACATACAAACACCATTTTGAATCGATTCCGCAGCCGTGCCACAATCGAAACGGGCACGTAAATACAATTTGCCTGCCTGCCTCGGTGCGTTCCCATTGGATGGGTCGGTACAGCAGTTTGCTCGGCTCAATCATTTGAATTGTACGAATGAATTGAACGATCAGGATGATACGATTTCATTCGTGTTCTTGCTTTGATCCGTTGGCGTATTTTAATATATTCGACGGTCATCCACCAGCTGGCTCGATTCCCCCCGGTTTTTGGGCGCGCCTTGGATTGATAACCACTTTTCCGGTTGTTACTGCTTTCGCTTACCCTCCCGAAGAAGGATACGTTCCGTTGTTGTTGTTTTTGTTGTCGTGAACTAGGCAGCATCGGTTCCAACGGTGGC
Organism: Anopheles quadriannulatus; assembly: GCA_000349065.1. Classification (NCBI taxonomy): domain Eukaryota; kingdom Metazoa; phylum Arthropoda; class Insecta; order Diptera; family Culicidae; genus Anopheles; species Anopheles quadriannulatus. Next base: position 2,914,423 of record KB665398.1, read on the forward strand.
CCACTGAGTGTTGGGCCCTCCAGTTTGGCTGCTCAAGGGCGTTTCGATTAACAAACGACTAATAGCACCTTGGTGAAGATACGGCCACTTTTGCTCGGTTGTAACACCTTCCCGCGCAGTGCAACGCTTTCCCGCTGGAGCTTCGAAATGCCAACGAATCGTGTGTAACGAATTGTTATTAAATTTGATAATTTCTCGCTTTTCGTGTTTCGGTCTCTCGCTTCGCACGTCACCCGGCCGAGCCCGAGCCGGACCGCGTGTGGTCTCACGGGGCACATCTACCCTTCATCTAGGGATGCCTAACAAACAACGAAAAACATTCACCGTTGGAGACCACACCGCCGTGTATTTTTTAAAGAAACCGGTGAAAAAGGGTAAGTTTAAAAACGCTGCCCCGCAAGAACGGTGCGGCCAGAGCGCTTCTACTCAATTATTTAATAAAGCCATCATAATCTCCTCCCTGGGCTGGCTGGGACTGTGGTTTTGTTTTCAAATATCATCCTCCCCATCATCACCGACAGCGTGGCTACGTTGTCGCACCGGGTGGCATTCGTCCCCGCAGTCGGGGATAATTTCTTTCAGCGTTTCGGCGGGGTTTTGGTTTTCCGCGGTGGCAACCGAACAGCTGCAAGCTTGATGGTGCGCTCATTGGGTAGGATAATAAGCTAACCCATCATTATTTGGGAGTTTTCCTCGCAGCAGCGACTCTCACGCGCGGGGCCACCCAATCAAGGCGGTAGGCAGAGAATGGAACCCGAGCCACGAAAAAGGGCTGCTCGGCGGCGAGAAAATGATGCTTAAATGGCCGCCCGGCTCGTTCGTCAGCTGGACAGTGTCTCAGGATATTTGATACCTCGATACCCGCCTACCCATAGCGTGCACATCCCTAAGCGACTTGATGTGATTGAAGTTAATTGAGATCATAACCGGGCAGCTGATTGGATAAACGGGGTGAAATTAACTCTATTGGGAAGAGTAGCTTGAACCCGTTCTCATTAAGGGGGCATATGGCTACCTGGTTTAGGAATATGATATCACTATCACAAACAATTGTGCTATTATATTCTAGTTGTGATGGTTACTGGGTAGAACGCTTCGGATGGGAATTGAAATATTCTTGGCGTTGTAGTAGTACATAAACGAATAAACCATGCCAGTTTTATCATGCAACTGAATTGTAATAAAAGCGTCTCGATTTTTAAAAGCTCTAGCAAGCGGTAAATTAGGGACGACTTGAGAAAGCTCTCCTATTTTCCAGCTTATATTAAGGGGGACTGGAGTAATACATCAATCAAAAACAAATCTACTTTTACAGCGACACACATAACGTATACTATGTTGGTTTGTTAATTTCACTATCTCTTAGGATATATTGAGAGATTTTACCCTTTTCAATCCGCACGATGGTCTATTAATTAAAACTTAAAAAAAAATAGTCTATAACATTTGTTTGGACAATAATTCTAACCACATGATATGTAAGATTATTTTGATATCTAAACATTCTTATAGGTACAAAACGATCGAAACAGGTTTTTAAAGCTTAGTCTGCGATTTACAGCCTGTATTATTTCAGCCTTAAAGCTAAAATTAGATTCGAGTACCTCCTCGAAAAAATGCAACACAAGGTCGTGTTTTCATTTATCCCAAGATGCATTAAAGAGATCAGGCGGTGGAATCTAAAATCAAAAGGTATGTAGACCAGGTTGTCGCATGTTTTATTATAACCAAATTTGAACGACAGGACAGATGAAAACTTTGGCTCAAACAGAATAATAAAATCTTCATTCAGAAGCAGAAGTGATAAAAATCAACCTTCTAAATACATACACCTTGAGATAAGCCCACCTGTACATTATACCCATTTTGATAGCTTCTCGAAAACCGCTATACCATGCACAAAGTTGATAGGCTGAAATTTCAGCCGACGATCTTAAAAAGAAAAATTACTCTCATTGGACATGAACCATTGCTTTTAAACCGGTTGCTTTTAATATTTACAGTCAAAATACTTAAGACTTTCATAATTCATCCTCATGTCCTATTTGGCTATTGTTCATTAACACTTGTACAACAACATTTGCAACAGTAAGGTCTTTAATGATATCTAATGTTTTCTTTACTAGTCATTTTGTAACAAATTAACGAATACTTGATAATGTCTTTGGGCTCTGCTCTTTTATGAACCGTTCCCCGTATGGGGGCTGATTATATGTCTGCGTAATAATGTATAAATTATGAAGTGATCATACAATGCCGGTGCCGATTATTAGGGCCGGTCTCGTAGTACAGTCGTCAACTCGCACAAGTTAATAACATGCCCGTCATGGGTTCAAGCCCCAAATGGACCGTGCCGCCATTTGTATGACTGACTATCGTGCTGGGAGGAGGAGGGGATCAATAAGTCACTGAAAGCCAAACTCACTTCACTAGTGGGTACAGGCAGGCCTTGACCGACAACGTTTGTTGAGCCAAAAGAAGAAGAAGAAGATCTTTGAATGATAAAGTTGTACAAATGAGTTGATATTTTGAAAGATTGAAAATTCAATTTTACAGAGATCTAAAAGAGTATAATGAATGAAGGGCGGTGTTTAAACCCCAGTGAAAATTAAAAAAAACACCGAATGTCCAATCATTCAATGGCAATATAAAACTGAAGTATGAATTCTTTATAGAAAATATAAAAAATCATCGATTGTTATATATGAGACTCATAGAGTTCTATCTCATCAGTTTCTATCACACGTTTGTAACATTCCGACGGGCTTTACCAAATTTTCTGATGAATTAATCTTCTTCAATTCATGCATCAACTTTTCAATCGTGAATTATTTGAAGCATAACTAGCATATATCAATATATACATTTTTTGAGAAATATTGAAACAATGCCATTCGAATAATGCTCAATATTTTGTATTTTGATATATGCTTGATCACCAATATGATGAATTGTGCATCTGAAGACTTTCCTAGTAAATTTCTTTGAAATTAGTCCTGATATGCAAAAGATAGCTGTGCTTGATATTTCTAAACAGAAAATTCATCTGATTAGCGTTCATAGTATTTATAATTCATCCGAATGACTAATAGACTTTTTGAGGAGTAACAAAATTAGTAACATAAAATGCTAAAACAATGTTGAACTAGAATTTAAGAATCATATGAAAGAATTATGTGTTCAGGAATAATACCAAGTTTGAGCCAAAATATTAGCATTGTTGTAGATTGTTTCAAGCAAAGTATGTGCAAAGGTATTATTTTGATGCATGAAACAAATAAAAGTTTTCATGAAGGCCATACCAAACATATTAAAAAAGCAGCAACATCCTGATAAATGTGTACAATTAAATCGTCATTAAACATTTAGCTTGTGAATGTGCTCTAATTGTTTCGAGGGTGATGATTGTTTCGTCGGGTCATAAACGCTTACCACTGAAAATAGCATGCACTTCGAAATCCTTTGGGCATCATCATTCTGCCGCCACATCCATTATCACAACTCACAAGACAGTTTATCAAATAACGATCACTGTCGGTGCTTCAAAAACCACTGTCAGCAATAAATGCAACAATCTGAAGCAAATGAACCTCCAATTTCAACCGCTGCGGTCGAACATGCGGCTTGTGACCTACGTTTGTCAACACGTCATTACTTTTCCTTCCTGTGTTCTTTCATTTCTTTCATACACACGCACGACACGTTCGTCACTTACCGCTGTATTCCCACCGGAGGATGAAATGTGCCAAACGACACGGAAATCGAAACAGTACACACCGTTTAAGTTTTAGAGTCATATCAACTCTGAGTGTTCATTTTCATGTATTTCTTGATGTTTTCTTTTCCAATTCGTCTGTACGCTCTTGCACATGGGTACGAAGGTTTCGTCGGTCACAGTTTTACATCAGTGACGCGCGAGACGGTCGTTCGCTAGATCCTAGCTGGGGTTTACGTGTACAGCTAGCAGCCTTTCTTACGTCTATAAACTTTACAATCACGAAATACACTGGGCCTTACAGAAGCTGAGGATGTGTTGCGAGAAGTTTTGCTATCGGTAGTACACGTTTGGGTGAGATTTTCCTGCTACATATTTTGCTAGTGCTTTTAAATTAATATACCTACATACGCTACGCAGCCTTGGGTTGAGCTCGGTTCACATCGATCGGGCAAAGGGGCTTGCGATGATTCTACACATTCACATACTACACTCCAACCGAACGCTGCCATACCAGTTCTGTACCTTCTTCTATGAGAAACATATCTACACAAACTTCCCGCCGGTCATACAAAACAAACCAACAGGAGTTGGCGTTCGTTAGGACCTTAAGAAAAAACATATTAAAAAAAAACATCTTCAACGCGTCAACGCGAGCAGTTATCACACAACAGTAACCTAACCTAATCTGCAGTACAAAACGGCAAACAAAGAGGGGCGCTCGCCCACCAATAGAATATGGTATTGTTACGTCCAATAGTAATACTTTTCTTCATCTTTGAATCGGTGCTGAATCGGTCGCTACCTCTAGCTAAAATAATTACGCGTGAGTACTACACATGTACAAGTCTAAAATCTGATTTGCAGTCTTGCCACCGTTGCGTCTTGCCAGATACACAGAAAGAACGTTCCCAAAATCAAAACATCACATATTCATTTACTCGCTATATGTACAAAACTGAACAAGAAGATAGGATGCTTCCCGTATGGTGTGTGAGGTGAACACAGACGGTGGCCACACCATAGCATTCAAAACGTGCGGGCCAACACACTAACAGACAGTTTAAAATCGAATATTGCCACAAGCGGGAGCCGGTCGACTCCGCTGCTGTACTTGCGAAAGTGCGTAGAGCCCTTTGCACACTTACGCCACTCTATCCAGACCGTGGGGATGTAGGAAGGATGCGCTGTTTGCGAGGAAAAGTTTGCTACGGTTAAGTTCCTGGGTTGGTTTCGCGGGGTTTTTTTTTAATTCAGCGCGTGAGCGTGAAGAAGCTTACTTCTGTGGGCTGCCACCGTCGTCGTGCATGATTTTCTTCTTGAGAATGTTCATATCGTTCACATTCTCCAGGAACGTTTTGTGTGCGGACAGCACCTTCACCGTCTCGACGTCCTTCTTCAGCTCCTCCATGTCGCGCTTCAGCTTGGCCCGTCGGTTCTGGAACCAGGTGATGACCTGTGAATCGGGGGAGCAGGAAGCATACGCGTGCAGTTAGTGAAAACTGTTGTAATGTTGGTCTGACAGAGTGGGGGAAAAAGTTGCACGTTGGGGAAACAGGGGCTGTTGCCGGGTAGCCTGCACGCGAATGACACACTTACCTGTGCGTTGGAAAGGCCGAGGGCGGCCGCTATCTCGTCCCGATCCGAAGGTGACAGGTACTTCTGGTACAGGAACCGCTTCTCCAGCTCGAAGATCTGATGGTTGGTGAACGCCGTCCGTGATTTCCTTTTCTTCTTTGGCTGCGGTCGGTTGGCGAACAGGTTTAAATGCGATTGTTCTGTAGAAAGAAAAGGAGAGAAAGAGAGCACAGAGTGAGTGAGTAAGAAAAGGTCAGGGCAACATTAGTACAATTTGTTAATTGCAACGCTAAAATTGAAGACAAACAACAAAATGCTACGGGCAGGCTCAATCAAAGGCCAACACACCGACCGGCCGACCGACCGTCCGTTCGATTACGGTGTCCGAATCCGACCGATTGATCTTTACCATTGCGCGCTTTTCCCCCTATGCGGTACGTGCAATAATCGCCTTCCCTCAGGCCGCAGCCCCCTTCCCCCGACCGGCAGTCTACGGGCTACAGGCCACAGACACATCATCATCTCCCGGGCGCTTCGGTACGCGGCGGCACCTCCTTTTTGGTGGCTCGTATGTTTTTTTTGCTCCTGTTTAGCGGTGGTGGTGCTGCTATAAAAGCATAAAACTTTATTGAGATCTAATTTCCTCCTCAATGAGATGCCATTCGAGGGGCCTGATTTGGAAGGCCCGGGGCTGGCAAAAGCTGCCGATTGCTCACTTTCTGCTTTGTTTTAGTGGTGAGGCTGAAGCTTTGAAAGGTTTGTTGGAAAGTTGAAATGTTACTCCGTTTCGTGCGTCTTTTGATCGAGGGTACGTAATAAATAATTAAATATAATTGTTGGTCTTTGATTAAACATAACGATTTGTCTCCAGACGGTTTGATGAGTGGTTGGAAAACAAATAGAGCCATTTAAACGATCACGAGTTGTACTAAATGAAAATTATTGAAAAAAAAAAACAGTAGCTATTTTCCGGTTGCTCGAAATCCCAACGATTAGACACACAAAAAAAACGAAAAAGCAACACTATCTCTCAAACGATCCTCAAAACCCAACCGGGGAAGAAAAAGACAAACCCACCCGACCCAACACGTAAACCTTCAAAACGACAACGACACTAATTAACATCCGAGTGAGAAACGAATCGACGGGTATCCACCGACCCAGACACTCATATATACAGAAAAACAGGCATTTCACGTAACAAAGCCCCCGATTTTTTGTTTTTGGCTGAAGTCCGAGGAACTATCGGGAGGGAAAAAAATCCCCCCGCACGATCGCTCGCCGCCATGAAAAGCGTCGTCACTCGCACCGAACGATACCCACAGGGGGAAGAAATATTAAATTAAATGATAACATATTACGCGGCAGCGCGGTGGTTTCTTTGGTTAGCCGAAACAAGCCGCCTGCTGCATGCGCCCGCGATCACATCCGCGCGCGCGGCGGATATGAAAGGCGGCGCGCACTAACCGGGATGATATGGAAACACCGGGAAGACACACGGAAACCTTCCCTTTTCCCCGCTAAAGCTGCCGAGCGTCCGTAGTGCGTCGTTTTTTTTTTATTTCATTAATGGGGTGCCGTGGTGCCCGGGCGGATGCGATGTTCCACGGACATGCTTATTATTATGACGCGCTTTTTTGTTGTTGCTGTTGTGCTGTTGGTTGTGCTCTTTAGGTTCCTCTCGCTCGTTGTTATGTTTTATTTCAATCCATTTCCACCCGACCATTTGGGGCATCGTCTCGTTCGCGAGGCAATAAAATTATTAAAATTAAAATGAAGCGAACGATTTTGGCGGCTAGGCAATGTTACAAGAGACAGAGAGAGAAAGGGAGAGAATAGACAGAGAATGTTGGCCAGGGCCGGATGATCGTCGGTAAGATTGAAGTGCGCCGCAGCGGAAAAGCCAAAGGATCCGTCGCTAGAAATCTTTCACTTTTCAAAAGTTGGATTCAGATCGGCGGCCAACGACCAGCGACCGTAGAAACAGTAAACCGCCCAATGCCTGTTGGGCAATAAAGATGTCAACCGTATGGGGTAGTGTCGCTGCCACTCTCCGTGACAGATTGTAGAAGCGATCTGCGCGGTGACATTCGTGACAGGTAATTAGTGAGCATTAGCGGGCGTTTTGTGAGGTGCTTCAGTTGACAGAGCGAAGAAGAAATCGCAACAAAACTGCCTCGATTGTGCCAAAACAAATCCGCCATCCCGAAAGGCGGCAGATGGGAGTGGGACACTGTTTTGTGTGTCGGTGTGTGCGGTGCGAAAAGCAACCAGCACGAAAAACACTCACTTTGCGGTACAAATTGCAACATTAATTACCAAACATTACTATGATTTAGTGTGCCGTCGCTGTGAAATCGCTTTGATGAATGTGTGCGAGCGCGCATCAAACAGTTTCGGGTTCGGGTGATGCAACATCATAATGCCAACAACACCCAAACCCACACCCAAGGATGCTGTGAGGGTGGAAACATGGGGCGGGTCGCGGTGAAAGCATAATTGCATCGAGCGACCGAGCAAAGCGGCAACGATGGAAACGATGCAGAAAAGAACGCTGCGGTGCACCGGCTTGGTGCCGATTGCATCTTTGCCGCTTTGCATAAAAGTGCAGAAATTGGTCACCCCTGACACCACCAGCCCCCCGTTTCCCCGTTTCTTTGGAGTCGCATTCAAATCGATTCCGTCGCAAATTGACCGGCACCGAGCAGCGCGAGGCAGCTAATTAGGCTCTCGCGGGGTCCCAAATCGTCACTTCTCAGAAGCGTGCGAGTCAGGTTCTACTCGGGTCGCCCCATCGAATTGGGGGTGAAGGGGGGGGGGACTAGCAGAAAGGGCCGGGTGACCGTGGTAGTTAATTGCCTTGCCATGCTGGATGCCGCACTCTGTTCCCGTTAAATGAACCGATTAACTGCGGGACGAACGCGCGCACACCGAGCAACACAGAGAGGGTGGGGGAGGGGAGGGGGGAGAGATGGTGCAACGGAGAGCCCTAAACCCTTCACACCGGCTAATTCTTTGATCTGCCTGCGCAGCGCTCTGCCTGGGTGTGCTAACGGCGCGATCAACCAGAGCTGATGCATAAGTTGGCGTTTTTGTCAATAAACTTGTCAAAAGGCGTCCCCACTCATGCCCGCCAAATCCCCACACACACAGACACTCTGCTGTGCAGGCCGGTCGTTCCCTTCGTTCGTCGGAGGTCCCTCCGATCTTTTTTTTTCTTTCTCTCTCCTTCGGTCTTCTTCGTTGGCGTTTTGCGCGATTCGTGTTTATGATTTCTCACCCACAGAATGCATCGTAGAGCGTTGTTGGATCTTGTTGCGATCAGATTCAGCTCCAAAGCACCCGCCAGTTAAGAACGGTAGCACTGTGAGGCGGCTTTTCCCTTCCAGGAAAATCTATATAGCCGATGGTGGCGAAAAAAAGAAGGAAGAACGATAAAAAATCGCACTAAAATTCCCGGGAACCATGACCATGGTGCCCTCTGCTTTATGGCACCGATAATTAGCTTCGGTGTCAATTCCAATCCAATCCATCCTCCTCGGTGGCTTCGGTGCTTACGGTGACTCACGGTGACCAAGACCGAGCGAACCCCGGTAAAAACCGGTAGGGTCGTAAAAATCACGGAACAAAGAACGCCCCTACCGTGTGGCCACCGTTTGCGCATCGTTTATGATGTTGGGTCGTGTTGGATCCCGCTCGATAGGAAAAGCACGCTAAAGCGTTAAAGCTTCAGAGTGCTTCCAACTTATTGACGGATTGACGAGCGAGGCCTGCCCCGTTTTGTGGGGGACCCTTGTGCCGAAGGTAAATGAATGTATTAGCGTTTTGCGTTCCAACGGCGTTCGATCGATACACTGCTCCACAGCTCCAGATGGAATGAATGCCACAAAATAATTTTTATACTTTGTGATGGCAAACAGATACAGCAAGGCGATGTTTCAACGAACATACCAAAACCCTAGAACAGTGGCACTACCATTAACGACCCAGTGAGACACTCGACTACCACCTCCCATTCCAGGACGATGGTGCGAAAACCGTGCGAAACCTACGAACACGCCGGGACAGTAACAGTAATGGCGAAACAGCGCTCGAATCGATGGCGTTCCGCGTGAGCACACACAGCCAGCCACTGCCTCAAATGGACGGTGACGGAGCACGGTTGAAGGGCCGGCCGAGAGCCGCACACAACAACACACGCACTCGGCGACCAGCGCGGCGCAGTAAAACAAACAACAACCGACCGGACAAATGCTGTCCCTTCGTTCCGCCTATGTGTGCGTGCGTGAATGAAACCCACTCCAGCATAAGATCATTCGCTTGTTTGTATTTGTGTAATGTTTGCAGCACCACCTCTCTCCCCCCCGTAGCTAACTATTGGCCTGTGTTGGGGAGGAAAACGCATCCCCCCGAAAAAGCAAAAAAAAAAAAACAGTTGGAAACGAAAGCAACGAACGCGCTTGCGCTGCTGCGGCGGCGGGGTGCGTAAGAAGAGGTTGATAAATTGTGATCATGAGCGGCCGGGCGGCTGGGGGGTGTTGGAAGGCATGTATCCAAAGCAAGCCGGAGCAAGCGCCAAAGCGGGACCGGCAGGCAGCGCGAACGAAAGCGAGAACGGTCGACGACGCCGACTTTGATGTTGTTTGCTGGCAACCCCCGAAAAAACCACGCCCCACGTAAGGAAGCGATGGCGCTTTGTGTTGGTGCTGGTGTTGCTGCGTTGGGTTCGTTCCTTTCCAGCGCGCTTTGCGGGTGTCGTCTTTTGTGTTCGCTATGTTTTATGTTTCGGTGAGGAGAGTTGGGAAGTCTTACTGTCGCGCTATGTTGGAAGAGCGTTAGCAAGCGGAAATTCTATCGATTGAACCGATTTTTTGTACACTGTAAGCGCGAATTCGCGAGGTAACATCAACCCAATATGTGTATTTTAAGCTCACTTGAACGCTTGTCCGCTTGGCGAACAATTAAGAAATAAAAGTTTTAAAACCGTTGAAATACAACCGACAAGTACTCGACAATTAAATGGCATGATTAACGTGCGATCCTTGGCCCTCCTGCTGGTCTCCTTCTGATACTTCTTACGGTAAACAACTTCGATCCAAAATTGGTAGTTTGCTGACACCAATAAAACCATAATTGAACGGCCCTGCTTGAACGGCACCTAATTTGCAGTATTTTTTTGCAAACAAACGTGAGTCGAGCGAGCGGAACGGCCACGTAGTCGGGCTTACCTTCGCCTTCAGCCGGTGTCGTGAGCAGTAATTTCCAGCCGCCCGCCGTAGGACTCGTAAAGGATGACGCAATTCCGCGCTGGTAGTGTGCCCGCTGCGCTAACGATTTTGCTTCTAATTAATCAATTAATTATGGACACCGTATGATGGCGGAGTAGCAAGAGAGAGAGGGAGAGAGAGAGACAGTGTCTGTTAGGCTCCTCACCTGACCCTACCGTACGGCAACCCCCCTCCTGCAGCTCATGGAAACAAATGATGAACGACAAATTGGTAAGTAGTAGCACTGTACTCCCCGCTGTACACCGTTCACGACCAACAAACGTTCCGAGGGTTCGATTATTTCTATCATAGAGACACAGAACACACACACACACACACATACGTAGTGACTAATGCTAACGATGCAGTCGATTGCAGCTACTGTTGTTAGATTCCAAGTCGGTAGTGTACGACCTCGTGTCAGTACTACCACTGGCAAATTGTCACTCGTCAAGCTGAACCGGGAGTGGGACCTGAGGGTAGGGACCACCAGAGCTGCGTATAATGATAGTGCTTTTTTCTACCTTGTCCCCTGTTAAGAGTGTCCCCCTTCGCCCCCACACACACACACATATGCAGTGTGTTTGTGCTGCGAACAAAAGCTTCACATTAGGATAATGATTTCATGCAGCCCACATGATGAGAATCCTGTTAGTGGCACGCAAGTGTCGCCTGGCCGTTGGTTTCGGTCTCGCCCGTCCTTCCCGGCCACTGCAAAAGGTGAAGGGTGGTGCGGTGAAACTAGGCCAACTTATTAGCGGACCGAGCCATTTAATTAGCGTTGAGTTGTGAGTTAAAGTTTGATTTAGTAGCTGCTGCTGCTGCTTGTGGATTTTTTAGACCTTAGAGTAAAAAAATAATTTTAAAATAATTACCTAATATACTAATATGTATTTTTAGCAGAAAAATAATAATAATAATAGAAAAAATTAGTGACCTAAAATAGGCGTTCAAAATCCCACTCACAGTTTGGTTCCCATTTACCGCACCTTCCAAAGCGCCAAACACAATGGGATGATATTTCCTTTTGGTCGCCGTTCAGCAGCGCTCCAGAGCTAATCAATTACCATTCGGTGGCAGCTCCCTGGCCCAACACACACGGACACAGTGCCCTGCCCAAAACGGGACATGGGCATGAGCGAGCACCCAACACACAATAACCGGGTCGCACCTCAAACAATGATCAATTAACACTGTAATTAAATCGAACTTTCCACAAACACACCGACGAGGGTCCAACGGTGCTGCCGGTTGCTTGTGTTTTTCCCGTACCTTCTAAAGCTTTTCCTTCCCGTGTGTGTGTATAGAGGCCGGCTTTTCTTCCCGTTTGAGCTCCCAGAATGAGTGAGCATTTTCCCTTTCGAGAGGGGGAGAAGTGAAGAAAATTAGCGCCAGGCAGGCAGGAGCAAAACCAGCGGTCTTGTGCAAGTACGGTTCGGGCTTCTTGGTGTCGGTGTCGGTGAAGGGTAATTATTTTTATGACACGCCGAAATACTTCCCGCCACACACACACACACACACACAAACATCGGACAACATCGCGTGAATGTCGCTCGTTTTCAAAGTGACGTTTGCGCGGTGGTGTGTGTGTGTGTCTACGGTAAGGGGCTTTAAAACACGGAAAACTTCCCTTCCCATTTCCCATCGCGCATACCGTGGTTCCGTGTCTGTAGCCGCTTAGCAAAAAAAGGGGTAAATTCGATGTCTGGCCCCAGGTCAACGGTGTTCTCGGTGCGAGTAGAACTATCGATCGAGCGTTTTTTTGTTCTTCCGTGTGTTTGCTTCTGTTCGATAAGGTTCGGGGTGGTTTGAGAAAGCAAATTTTCAAATCAGATCGTGACTGGCACATTTAACGAGCCTTCGTACGGCCGTCTCTCCTCCAGCGAGCACTTCGTTGCACCTTCCTGTCTGGCTGCCCGCCGGCTCGGGCTCGTGGCACAAGGTACGACGCGGTCGTTTTCGATCGGGGCGCTAATTTTCAATAAATACCCCATTCGCTACAAACTGCAAAGAACAACAAAGCCCTTAAAACTCGCTCGCCGAAACAAACATGCGCTATTGATTGCGGGACCCATGGTCTGGGGGTTGTTGGAGGTAGAAGCACAGGAAGCATTCCTCTGCTATGAGAATGTTTTTTTTTTTTTTGCGTACAGTATGATGAAAGCAACTGATATGCCACCCACCAGCGGCTACTCGGGCGGTCCAATGACCACCAGGGTTGCGAACAAAACGGGCGTAGCGTAATGTTGTGTCTAACATTACATGTACTCATGTAATGTAGTTGCAATATGAGTACTCAAAAGAGAGAGGAAAAAAGATGATCACAACACACAACTTATCCCAAAGAAACACAAACACACACAAAAAAGCCCTTCCGCGCATCATTCATTCATTCATGCCGGAGCATCAATGTGCCGGAAAGCTGACAAAATGTTCTTCTCGCCCGAAAAGAACTAATTTACCCATTTGCTGTCAAAACACTGCACGCTCGTGGTGTGGGTTGTAATTTGAGGTTGCAGCCCGTACATTTGCTGCCGGCCGTGTTTTTATCACTTTCGTTTGCGTTCTTGCCGGAGGAGAAAGTTGCAAGCACGGTGGCGGAGGGCCCGGCGAACGAGAGAGACACACACACGCACACATATAGAAAGAGAGCAGAAAAGGTCGATCCTTTTGGAAAGCAATAAATTAGGAGTGAGTGCACGGGTCATAAATTTTCTCTTCGCCTTGCCGGTTCGCTTCGTTTTCCCAAAGCCGTCAAGGCCCCCGGAGGAGGAGGGTTAGTGCTTCCACAGTTAGAGAGGAACCACTTTTTTTGTTATTCGTAGACCCTCATCTATATGCAAATGTAACGTTGGTAGTAAAACATGCCCTTGCTGTTGGTATGTGGTGTTTGTTACTGAAGCTCAAAAATCTCCTCACCGGAAACTAAGACTCGCTAACGCTTTGCGGGGAAGCTGTTTGGAGTGGCATCGCTCCGGCACAACGCACCGGTTCAGTGGAGGGCTTGGGAAAATGCGGCCATCTCCCGAGAGCGTCTATTATCTAATCGATCCGGGGTTGAGGGTTATGACCACTGTGAAAAGCCGACCACTTCGATATCTAGGCCACAAACTGCACCGAGATTTACACGCTTGTCGATGGGGATATGGTTAGTGTTAAGTCTAGTTTGGCATGAAAAAGGATGTTTATTGATAGTGCCTCGAATGATCTGTCGTTGTTTGTCTGTACCTTCATTTGGCAAACAATTGATAACGATTGAGTGGGATTTTAAGGATCAGAAGAGATGCCCGAGCAGCCTGTTACATGGGAAATTATAAATGATATTTTGATTCTGTTGAGATCAAGTCTTACGTAAAATATATTCAAAACAATTCTGAAATTAAACATAAACTCCTTAAGAGCTGAAGTCTTCCTCATTTACTCATGAACAATTCAGGTTCCTTTTTATAATAGTTCCGTACAAGTTAAAGTTTCAATCTGCAATGGTACAAAAAGCACCTCCAAAACCTCACCCAGCCGGAGCATATAAAGACCCATAAAAAACGAAGAACCTCATTATCGAACAGCATTCCCTCGCCGAATCTGTCCAATAGCCCCTGCAATAATTGTGCGCGTTTCGAATGCAAAACTTCGTCCCGTATCGAAAACATTTACAGCACGTAATGAATCTTCTTCGGAGCCACCGCACCATCACCAGCTTCGGGATGGGGGATGCAACCTGGAGCGGTGATCACAACAAGCAAGCAGGTCTCGTCGCTGTGCAGCGTTCATCTGACCGATCCACCGATTGCGGGTCGTAAATCTTGACATCATGCTCTGCTTTGCCCATGCAAATGCCATTTTTTTCTGCAGAACCTCCGCAGAATCTCCTTTTTCTTGCTGCCTTTTACATCCTTCACACGTAAATAGCGTTGATAACCGACAACTGGAACGGAGAACTGCGGCGGGGCATTGTTGAGCCTGTTGCCGAGCTTCGCGGTTCTCCCGAGGCCGCGTTCCGGCTGTCGAAAAGAGTTGCCGATTCTCCCGGACGAAGCGGACAATCATTACGAATTGTGCGGCTAGTTTTGAAGCGATGATGTTGATGATGGTTGATATACCCGGCGATATGTGTCCAAATGTGACAAAAAAGATAAAAACAGTCAGCATGTCAGTGTGGCGGGGCAGAGATGCTGAGCGTACCTGGACCGAGCTCGATGCGAAGTCGCAAAGTGTGCGCTTGAAGGTTGGCTTCGCAGGCACTGCCCCCGGTTTGGGGCAGGAGCGGTCGAATCTCGCCAACTCCGAAGCGAATGGATGGGAAACTGTGCGGCAAAAGCATAAAGCGATGCCGACAGCGGCAGTCATAAATGCTAATATTAAGCATCAATTTACTATCGTTTAAAAGCCATAAAATTAATAAAAAAAATCATTTCACCAAACGGGCTAACGGGGGAGGGAGAAGCGGATCCTTAGCGGCCCAGAGTGAGTTTGTCTCTCTCTCTCTCTTGCTCTCTTTGGA
The DNA here is from genome assembly GCA_000349065.1 of Anopheles quadriannulatus. Classification (NCBI taxonomy): domain Eukaryota; kingdom Metazoa; phylum Arthropoda; class Insecta; order Diptera; family Culicidae; genus Anopheles; species Anopheles quadriannulatus. The sequence goes on from KB665398.1 coordinate 2,929,484, forward strand.
CACAAATCAACCCGTTGAAGTGGATGGTGGACGGAGAGAGAAATCGTTTCTTGCATGCTTGCCGCTTCGTATCGTAACGGGTCTAAATGGCTTGTGTGCAGCCAAGATGACGTATCACGGGGCGCCGTCATCTTCGTACGTAATTCTGGCAGAAACGGACTGAGCAAGCCACCCTCACCCCACACACACACACACACACACACACACACACACACACACACACACACACACACACACATACACACACACAAGCAGGCTCTCGAAGATGCTCTTAACCGACCCATTGCTACTTAAGATAGGAGAAGCGGCGCAACAGAAACCACAAGCCACCGGGCCAGCCGACGATGCGACGGGAATGCAACTCGGCAGTGCGTGCACCGATAAGTAGATGGTAATTATGATTGTTTGAGTTAAACATAAACATTTGAGTCACTCTCTTGAAGCCACTTGAAGATACCGCCGAAAGGAAAGGTGCAAGCCATGGCCCACGGGATCATACTGCCAAGCCCTCAGGCTTGGCGCAGTCCGCCCTCATCTCCCGTCTCTCGCTCTCCGGCTTGAAATGTTCCAGGTGCAGCGGCACAACAGCACTCTAAAATGCACCGCAGTTGCGCATACGCGCATCGGAAGTTTGATGAGAAGTGATTAATTCACTTTCCGTCTAGCTCCCCCGCAACACACGCACACACACGCACACAGAGAGCTACATCGCACCGCAAGACCATTATATACCGCCGGCTCGGGCGAACAGGACGTGTCGGGTGCCGCAGAACGATGATGATGAGGGTAATTTCTGTCGGTCATTATCGAGCTTCAAGAGCGGGGTTTTGCTCCTTAATCGTGCTCAACGGAGCACGGCACTGAGCAAAACAAAGCGTACGAAACAAAAGGCAAAGAGCGCACAAGGAAGGGAAGCAAACAACATCCCAGCGCAAACCCCCACACCGTGCGCGCCCCGTTTTGAGGTTTATTAATTTAAAAATCATTTATTCTTCGTAAAAGTGTTACCGTTCATCATCGTCATTGTTCAGCGGTGCTGCGGTGCCCGCGGGCTGCAAGCCTCGTTTCGCTTGAAGTGATAGAGCAAAAAGGCGCCGGTGGTCGTGCAGGGAGTGGCTCTGACGTACAGCAGAGCACTATAAAGATCGATCGCGATACAGCGCGGGCTGATCGTTGGAAGCGTCCCAAAGGGATTCGAACCGAAAGGACAGTAAAATCACAACCATAGTTCCATTACCCGCGCTCGGGTCATTGATGATGATAAGGTGGAAAATGTGCCCCAAACAATCGAAGGCTCGCAAGTAAAGAGCGAGTCCTCAATTTCAATGATGACGTACGCAACCGAACTACAATACACCGAGGCCTACACTACAGCATGTTACTATTTCAATCTCCAGCGGGTACAAAACGGTACAGCGAAAAAAAAAAATCGCAAAACAAGTTAAAACTCACACACTTATTGAGATTCAATTCTGACGCTTCAGGCGCCTCGGGCATTGAGAGGACGCAGCTCGAAACTCTGGACGGAAGAAAACAGGAAAATTTGCCCTAAAGGGTGTGTTCACTTTTCACCCAGCGCTTTGATCTTTGCCGACAACGGCCAAAAGGAGTAAACAAAAAATCAAAGAGAGAGCGAGAGAGAGAGAGAGAGAGAGAGAGAGAGAGAGAGAGAGAGAAAACTGGTGAGCAAAAAAATTATGTAATAAAGAGAGAACGAGAGAGGGTGCCAGTGGTTGGGAAGAACGAAGAAACGAAAGATCACTTTTCGCGATACAGTGTAAGCGCGTTTGCTGTGTGTGTGTGAACCTGATTTGGGTTGCTACTTTTTGGTTGAGAATTGCGATTTGTGATGGTGTCATTGCACTATTTCCATGTTTGAACGAAACCATCTGCAAACAAAATCAACACACAGCCACAAGTTGGCACGCACATGTTATGCACCCAACCTGCACTGAGAAAGAGATCACAACCACTCAGCATAACAACCACTGGCCGGATCGATCGCCGTCTTCCGATCGCCGGCTTGCTGGCTAGGCAAACAAATTGTTCCGGCTGTTAATGGCCGAAAACGTCTCGCCAGTCTAGACGGCGTGGTATGCTTGCAGGCCAGAGAAAGTAGAAACTCAAAACAATCCAACATCCGCCGTCTTGCGATTGATATTGGGATCAAAGCAGGTGGGTTTAACGCATAACATCGAGCGCGGAACGAGGCTTGAAGGCAATGTTTGCCCACATGCAGATATGCTACCGCATTCGCTTCCGACTGTTACGGTGTTACGGAGAGGCGAATGGCTAGACATGAGTATTTACACAGTAGTTGAGGTTGGCGTAGAAAAATCAGTGTTTATGGGCTGCTTCACTATTCCAAGAATAGAATGCCATTTTTGCAACACATGTTACGTGGAGAACGTCTGTCCAGATGTAGTTTAGATAATGTTATGGCTACAATGCATGTTAGGGACGGTAGACTTTGGAATGATATTCAAATTATGAGTAAATAAAATTACTCAATCATTTCTTCAGAAGATGTTTCTGTTTCGATCAACCATCGGACATGCTACCACAGTTTATTGAAAAAAGCCCCCGAACCCATCAGCTGCCAAACGAAGAAGTCACACCGAACACCGACAAGATTGATTAAACTCAAATTGTGTCGCTGCGTGCCGCACAGTTGATGGAATTAGCAGCCAAAATCAGCCAGTATCAGAGGAAGAAGGTAAGGTGGGCGGTGTTCGGTGCACAGGAAATTGAAATGCCCTCAACCGTGTAAATACGGCGCGGGCTAAACGGACGGATACCACCAACACCACCACAGGAGCGGGGCGAAAGTCTCACGCAAACCCGCGTCCATCGCGGCAGCGACAAATGAGACAAAAACAAACTCACGAGAAAGCCATTTATAAAATTAATCGAAAAAAGAAACGGACGGGCGAATGAAATGCCCCCGTTTTGTCCTATCGCGCTCGTTTAGGGCTTACGTTTTCTTGGTAATACGATTGTCGCGCGCGCGCGCTCGCGCTCGGGCTCGGTTCACCCTCTCGCGTAAGATGGCGATTGTGTGCCGACCGGACCGGGCTTATGGGGGTAGTTTAGATAAGGCTTTTTTTATGCTCCCCTGTACACTGAAAGAAGAAAGGAAATGCGAGTAGTATGTGTGCGTGTGTGTTTTTCTTTTCTTTCCCATACGTCTATTCATCGCATCGCCGCGGTTTTGTCACCCACCGGAGCATGACCAATGGCGGCGGGGAGGACCTCCGAGCTGAAGCAAGACCTCTCCATCTCCCGGAAAAAAAGCTACATTCGCTTGCGTCCCATCCGATGCGATCGTTTAGGCACTCTGCCGTACGCTCGTTAGCTTGGCCTTTTTTCTCCCTTTCGTCACATCGCTCTCTGCTGCCGACCGTCGAGTTTGGCCACTAATGCGAACCAATTGCGTCGGTTTGCTTTAGCTTTTGTGTTCGACACCACCATCACTTGCACGCATGGGTAGGCACATTGTTTCCTTCTCCCTCCCTGCCAAACCCGCAGCTCTTTGGTTTTGCTGGAAAATTGTCATTGCTTTCTTGCCACAATTTCCTGCTAGCAGAACAAAAAAAAAAGAGACCCACAAGCGACTAAGGAGTTGAAGATTTAATTGAAACTAAAATTAATTGGAAATTAGAAGCATACCTGCGGTACGACGAGCTGCATGCAGCTTCACCGTATTCACACCACTCATATGCCCGAAAACCGCTGCTCTGCCGCATGGTTATGGTGCAGTACCTGAGCATGAGAAGCATCCAGCAGATGCTCTGGCGGTCGGCCGAAAACGTCTTACTCACGTTCTGCTACATTTTTCATTCGGGGAAAAACTTCCCCGACGGGGGCGGAAATATCGCCCAGACCTCCGGCGATGTGAACCCGCTGCCTGTGGCACTTACCAAGTACGTCGAGATGATGTTGCCACAGCTCCACCGCAGACGCCCCGACGGCTGTCTGGGGAGGTCTGGTCGTGGGAGATTTTGGCAGTGCTACTCGGCGCAATTTCTTTTCGCTCCACTGCAATCGCTCTCGACAGGTTCAACGGAGATGGAAAATTGATTGAAAAAAAAACGGGACCGCACATGCTTGCGTGTGCTTGGGTGGTCCAGACCGTCGTTGGTTCAATTTCCTGTAGGTGGTTTAGGTGCAGGCCGCTAACAGTTTTGAGTGTTTTAGAAAGTGTTTAAATTAATAAAACTCCTAACGTTTTAGGGAAACAGAAACCCGTTTAGAATTTCGTTTCGGCGTACAACTCTTTGTGAAAGTAGCCCGCCCGCCGAGGTCGTCCATGTTCGCGTGAGCACCAATCAGCGGCGCGCGCCTAATCAACTGTTATCAAGCAGGCCCCGGGGTGGAAGCGATCCGTCATACGCACACTCGATGGCGGTTATAAAACGGCCATCACTCTATCATCTGTCAAATTAAATTCACTACACCCGGCTACCGTTACGAATGATGGCGGCTGATGCGTGCTGATGATGCTACTAAAACATGTCAACAAGCCGCCCAGCGAAACAATCCCCACGCGGTGGTGGCACGCAATTGTAAAACATACGCTCCACCGCTTTGGCACGCGTTGGTAGTGGTGATGATGGTCGGTGGACCGTCTTGGCCGTGTGTGTATATACACGCACACAAGCAAACACACACACACACGCGCGGGCGCACTTCCCTAAAAGCGCTGGGAATGAAGAATAATCACTCGACCATAAATCACGTCGTTTCGGGCGTTCGTTCGTGTCGTCTCCATTTTTCACCATTGAATGCCGCCTGCCGTTTGTGCGACGGGCTGCAAAGACAGGGGAGTTTTCGCTTCGCAGGTTCGCCTTTTGGCTTTTTTGGGAAGGAAACTAGTAGTGGGAAACACACACGGGAAGGGGAGCACCAAATCGTTTATTGCTTCGCAACACGCGGACGGAGCGAGCGCAAACCGTTGACTTTTGGGCTTGGGCCGGGTGACGGTTGCCAAGTGTCAAGTGTTGTTTACATTGGGGATTAATGAAACAATCTCCTATCGTTGCGTGTCCAACCGCTCCCCGTGCTTGGTCCTGTTCGTGTTGGTCGTGAATGTGTGTGTCTGTGTGTTTGTGTCGCCGCGGGTGAACTGTGCAAAGCGAAAATTCGATCCAAATTGATTTATGGCGTTCGATACGCCGATCGAAATGGATCGATTACAAATTGTTTGCTGTTGTCGCTGTGTTGGTAGGAGGAGGGGAGAGGGAGGTGTTCGTTGTCGTACCTTTTTGTTGGCGCAATTTTGATTAAGTAGCCAATAATCGAGCCACCAGTTGGGGGCACCGCACGACCAACGCTCAAGACAGATTGCTCCCAGAAGGATTTCCTCCGGCCAGTGCGGCAAACACGATTTTTCATGCCGCATCCGTATCCGTATGTTTACACTAAAAATCATCACTTCGCACCGTGCTCAATGTGTCATCGATTATCGTTCCGGACGCTGGGGGATTTACGCTTCGCTTTTCCATCGGTTTTCGCTCGGTTTTCGTTTCCCGCATCCCTTCTCGCTTACGGCAGTCGAGATTTTCAAACCCCCCTCTGCTGTGCAACGGCGGGCTTGAAACTTCCGCTCCTCGGGTTGGTAATAGTTTAATGAAGCATGAATGCTCGCCCGACTCTCTGCGCCACTCTTTGCGCCCCGGCAAGTGAAAAGCGTCGGCCTGCTGCCGCCGGGATTGGTAAAAATCTGCTGCAACCAGCTGGGGATCTTCAAAACCCAACGTCTCTTTTTTGCGCCCGTACTGCCAGCTTCACTGCCAGCTCCACTCCGGGCACGGTGCGCTTTTCTTTCTGCACCCCGCTTTTCGCGCTGCACTCGTGCTGCATAAGCACTGCTCTTATTTGCATAACAATGCTCACAATGGTAAGTGATCATAAATAAACATAATTATGGAGTCGGTCGGCGTGTTTTTTTCCGGCGTCCTGGTTCGCCGCCTCACCTTTTTCTCCCTCTTCTGGTGAGTGTGTGTGTGTGCATTAGAGTTTTCGTTCAATTTTCGTTGCCCACTTTTTGCCCCGACCGTTCGCTGCTCGTTTCGCTCCGTTTTCGTATTCGCTTTCGCTCCCGTGCGGAGTGATAGAAACCCGAGCGATACTCCTTCATCCCGTAGCCCAGTTCACCAGGCGCGGGGCTTCTCTCGCCTTGTTTTGCCATACCGCCGAGGCCCGCTTTTCACTGGGCGTTTGATCTGACTTGTTGCGAGCGATTGGTTTTGACGTATCAATCGATTAAAGCACAAAAAATGGGCCTCAGCCTCCACTACCGCAAAGAGCGTGAATCATTAGCTTCGCGTTCGTGTGCTGGCAGCGGAGCGAGGGAAGAGTGTTTGCGAGCATCATTATGACGTTTGAGCTGGTTAAGGTGTCGGGTTCCGCTTTCGGTCATTTCGGTGGCCGGTGGGCCGGTTGGTGTAGGTGTTAGAAGTGATCGCTGGCTCGCTCTGCCTGCCCCTGGCGTGGAGGTGCCGACGGTGGGCTCACCAAATCTCGCCCGCTTCGTTCAGGGGTTTTCGGGACGATAATTACAGGGCACGCATTCGCCGCCGACTATCGAATTAAGGGCGCTCGCCCAGGTTCTCGTTCTCGCTCCCGCCATCCGTTCTGTTGTGCAGCTTCAGGCAGGCAGCAAGGAAGTGGCAGCACTACTTCGGGGTTTTTTGTTTTCCACGCCGCCCCACCAAGAGGAAGCGCTGCCAAGATCAAAGACAAACGGACCGGCCGCGGTAATGATGATACTTGCGGTCAATCACTGCCGACGCTTTTAAGGAGATGACCAGCACCGCCACCACTACGCGGCTCGCGGTCCAGAATCAATTAACAAATCAATAATTGCCGTTCATTCATAAGCCGAAGGTGGCCGATCTGTCGTAGGATTGGGACAGAATTCTTAACAAAAGAACCCAGTCTCGGTTGGGTGAGGTGACGTGAGAACTTTCGGCATGATTCACCGAGCGATACTATTTGCTTCGGAAGCGTTCGTTCTAAACCCAAATCGCCCGAATGGTTAGTATTGATTAGAAGCTGGCTGGGAAACTAAAGAACACATCGGAATCGAACCACTAAAGATGGAGGAAGAAGAAGTTTTCTCCGATTCCCGTTTTGCTTCCTCCCGGTTTGATCGGCCAAGATGGTCTTCCCTGCACGGCGAACGAAAGAAGGTGATTTAATTTGACAGCTGAGTGAGTGGCGAGCTCGTTACGAAGTGACGGCGGATTATAGCGGTCAGTTGTGGAGATCCGATTCGTTCGCCACTCTACCGCAGTCGGTAGAGGGCTTTTGACTCTCGAGTGCGTGTTCCTTGTCGTGCACTTGTTGAAGGACCTTTTTCTTCTTCTGTGTGTTAGGCTCGTTTTGTTGTGATTGTCGGTTGTCAGTCAGTGACAACAGCAGAACAACCAAACAACAACAACAGCCAGCCAGCCAACCTCTAGCACCTCTAAGCCGATGATACTTTCGACCGAACGGAAGAAGTGCATCGAAAAACAAACTCGTCGACCAGAGAGCTCTCCAGAGCGAGATGCGAGAACAGTCTAAAAGCGGTTGGAGGTTTTGTTTTCGTGCGAGCCTTAAAGACTTAATTGGATTGAAATCGGACAACTTCGGGGTGCGTTGAATGGCCGCTCTCAGCTCAGCAGTGTGTTGTGAAAGCCAAACGAGCCCGTGTACCACCGGCAAAGGTTATCAACGTCGGTGGCAGCTTCACCTTTTTTTTTTGTTTTTTTTTGGGCTGATAATTGGAGCAAACGTTCAAACACACGTTCAAACACATGCACACACGAAATTTGGTTGCGCAAATGTTTAACTCGCAACGATTGCGCTGGCAATCAAAACAGGTATTGCGCGAACGATTTCATTGTGAGCGGAGCGCAGAAATGGGTTTGAATTAAATAATTAAGTCGAACCGTGTTAATAGGCTTTACTAATACCGGCCGACCGTTCAGACTCATTAACATCTTTTATTGCTGAAAAACGGTGGAAAATGTATTTGAATCGGATGCTAATGAGGTCTTGCTGTAGGCCACACCGCAGAACAAAAAACAACACCCAAAACGAGTGGAGCATATTTTTGGTACCATTATCTCCGCTCTATCCCTTGTGATACCGAAACCAACAAAAAAAAAAGACTAATCTAAAGTTGTAAACATAAAACAAAAAACCTCATATCTCAAGCATCGACACGAGAGCCTAAACCAGATCACCAGATACCAAGACCTCCATGATCGTAGCGCGTCGATCGTTTAGCGAAAATCGGAAATTAATTGAAACTCAATTTGTCTGTTACCTGTGTGTGTATGAGTGTGTGTGTGTGTGTGTGTGTGTGTGTGTGTGTGTGTGTGTGTGTGTGTGTGTGTGTGTGTGTGTGTGTGAAGTAGTTGCTTTTTGTGGTGCCGTCACCCTTCGCTCCTTTAGACCCTTACTTCCCCGACAAATACATAGCCCTCTTGTCTCGCTGGGCGATAGTGTGCGAGAGCTCACTTGTAGCCAATTGCCACGGTGAGGCCTCCCAAGCAGCGCTCAGAAGCGCGCGATAGAGTTATTACCAGCATCGATCTTCTGCAAAATTGTGGATGGAAAAAGCATCAAAAATGCTGCTGCCCAGTGAAATGGGTTTGAGTCCGATCAGGTGGGTTAGAGAGAGAGAGAGAAAGAGAGAGAAAGAGAGAGAGAGAGATAACCAAAAAGCCCCATTCACAGTGAAGATGGCAGCAAATCTCAAGATCGAGTAGCTGCAGAAAAAGGAAACACAAAGCAACACACATCTCCTCACTCCCATCCGGCCCGGGCATCTCCTTGTTCAGCGTGTCATCCTTTCTTTCTCACCTTTTTTTACCTCTTTAATATGAGCTTCCTACGAGAGCGACAGAGAGAGAGTGAGAGAGAGAGCGAGCACGAGAGAGGCTGCAGCGAGAGAAGAAAAAAAGCGGCCACAAAAAGCTCCCTCGGCTCATTGTGCCAGGGCCGGGCGGCGGCATCCTTTGATCTTCTTCCAATTAGCCCAGCCGACACCTTTGGGCTCGGTCGGCGTTGGCCTTTGATCACCTTGTTGCTGCTTCCACCATTTATACCGGAGGCCGCTCGCCACACACAGGCAGACACATCATCATCATCAGGCAGCCTCCCTGCCCTGCTCGCTACCCTTGCCCACAGCCCAGCGGAGAAGATCGGGCTCGAGCGAGACGGCGAGCTACGGGGATTCTGCTTTTGAGGTTGTTCGCTCATCAACACCGAAACGGCCGAGCACCGACCGGGGTAACCGGATTGAACGCCTCGGACGCCGCAGTGACTCAGGCGAACTGTGCTGTTGGGCTGCGAGGGAGCGGCCAGGAGAGGCTCCCCGAGTCGTCCGAGCGGGGTGGCCCAGTGAGTGAGCAATCTTGCAGCCGCACTTGGCGAAGAACAATTCGTATTAAGAGGATATTAGTTAGCATTTACAGTTGGGGTGGAGAGGGGGAGGTCCGATTGTACCAGTCATCCTACACAAAAGCGCGCACCGGGCCGTGGTGGGCTGCGGGCTTCAACACACACATACACACTTGCGAAACTGGCGATCTCATACATGCTTGATCACATGCTTATGCTTTTTCGACACATTTTCTCCTCCACGCGCGTTCCCCCGGCAGCCGAAACATTCGTCATATTCGACCGTTTCCGCTGGCACACATTCAAATCTCGTTTGATGCGCATCAGGTTTTGCTCGATCCCCTTCCCTTCTCCCGAATTGCTGCTGCCCGGGCCCAGTCCCAGTCCAGGTAAGATCGTCTCTCCTCGCTCCCACTCCGTCCGGGCGGTTGCTTGTTGTTGGCTTATTATGACTTTTATTGTTGTATCTAATAGTTGAATGAGTTATGCTGTTCAGCGAAGGAACCGGCACCGACATCGAAAAAACGAACTGAACTGTGTTGGTGCCGGCGGCGGCAAAGCCCGTTTGATGCCGCAGCCACGGGGGCAGCTAATCTGTGCAGCAACTTCACCCAAGCTAAAGGTGACCAGGCAAACGGACGCCTAGTTTAAAGCGTCGACAAATTCGGCATCACACCCAGTGGACTTCCACAACTGCCCGATCGAGCCGGGTCTTTGGGACCATTAAAACGATGATTGAGAACCGGCGGACAAGGTGGAATTATCAATCGGCTAATAGCTATTAACAGGCAGGGCTTTTGTTCGCGTTCTGGCTTAATCTCGGGTCGCCCCGGGAATGGTTCTCGCCTTGTTCGGGGCATGTTTTCAAGCACGAAACAAAATGTCATTTTGATAATCCGATACATAAGTACTGTGCTGATAGGCGAGCATCACGGTCACACCGTTGAAGCAGGTTGAATGAATCGATGTAAAAAACAACTGAGATAGCGACTGGTTGATTTGAATTATTAAGATAAGCAAGATACACGATTAGGCTTATCCAACAGCCTAATTAATTCCGAACCTTGCATTAAAGAATTAATTTGCTACCCATGTGCAACCCCCGGTCCAGTGCAATCTTCTCCGGCGCGCTAAAATGAACGCCCAATCTGACAGCATTTCACATGTTTTTTTTTTATCTGCTCAGATCGCTGCAAGCTCTCCCTTCCTTTTGGGGGTTATTCTTCGGCTTTCGGCAACGATATTCACACTCCTCGCTCTGGTCGGTGTCGATTATTGTTTCGTTCTTTTCGGTGGGTTTTTTGTTGTTGTGTGTGTGTGTTGCTGTTGTTGTAGCTTCGATGCAGAATTATGATTGCTGGCGACGATCAACTGGCCGCCGGGCAGGCGATCCGCTCCTCTCCATCCGCACCGATCCGACAGTGCGGCGTTTTGGAATGTTTGTCCTCTTCGCGCGCAAAACAACGAGCTAAACGTTTATTGGTATATGTTGAACGTTGCAAGCCCGGTAGTGTGTCTGTGTGTGTCTGTGTCCTACGATCCCTTTTTTCTTCCCCAACCCGACAGAATAACAAGGAGATCAAGACCCGAAAACTGTAATCAACCGGTACTAAAGTGATTAAGTCAATCAATGAAAAATTGATGATCTGTCGGCATGTGGCCTTTGATGTAGCGAACATTTCGTATTCCACCCGTCCGCCCGTGTATTGTCCTCCATACCCGATCACTTCCTTCGACCTGCTTCCTTATGCGTCGAGCGAGAAGGAGCCCGCAACAGCCGCAGCAGCAGCAGCGCCATCGAGAGGGGATTTTATTCAAACCAATTGTGGAGCAGGCCTCGATCGCGAGCGAACCTTTACCGGGCGGAACTCGCGCACGCCACAAACCCATCGTCGAGCATGCTTTAGTATCGCTTCCAGACAAGGGGTGTGTGTGTGTGTGTGTGTGTGTGTGTGTGTGTGTGTGTGTGTGTGGAGAGTTAAGTAGGAAAGGCGAGCGCGCTAATAAGCTGCTCTACGGATTGCCGATCAAAAGCGGCAACGAGCTGGTCCTGCAGGCCGTCGCTGAGCCCGGCTCTCGAATGGATGGGAATGAATCGAGGTGTCGATGTCCAGCGGTGCCTAATGGTTCTAAGACGAAGCGGGCGAAACGAACGCAAACGGCACTGAACCACAATGCACCACCGATCGTGTCCAGGGCAAGCCCAGGGCGAGTGAATTGATTTGCTTTGGACGGTTTTGGAGCGTTGTGAATGAAGGTGGTGAAAGCAGTACCGTTTCAATTTCGTTTAAAGTTGAAAGAAACACCTGCCTGCAGGAAATGAAATGTTTCCCCCATTTTCTTATTTCTATTGCCCAAACAATTGCCCTAAACATAGCGCATCAAATTTCTTTTGATCGCGACAGAATGTAGTTTCAGCTGCGCAAAGCATCTTCGCTCATCTTGCTTGTTGCTGGCTGTCATCGCCTAAGCCGGCTCGTTTGATGTAGTTCAATATTTGTCCTTCTTTGATGTTGCTGCCGCTGTCAAACATTGTGATTATGCGCGCGGAATTATTGTGCCCGAGTGCCCAACACTTTCGTGATCAAAGAGCATTGTTCCCGTTCTGGCACATGTGTGCTTCGGCTTTCGAAGCCACAAAGCCGTCCATGGAAACCGGGCGCGTCAGTGCAAAATTGCACATTTGCATCTTGCTCCAGACCAAACAACTGCCGACGGGTAGAAAACAATTAAAGACAACGCGGACGCAAAAAAACGACACAAAACACCAGCAGTGCCGGGTCGCCTCACCATTAGTGTCAGTTGCAGGCAGCCAAATTTCAGGGTCGGTCGCCGATCTGGCTGCTAGCGGTAGGCACCGCGCGTTGGCTGTTGTGTTGCCTTCGAAATGGTGCGAAGGAAAACGCAGGAACGACGGCTCGGCTTGACATCCGGAACGTGATAATTTAAAGTGGCACTGGCACCGGGCAGATCCACGGCGCAAACTGCAACGTTGGCCGTATCGCCCGCCGATCGTCACCGCCATTAACCGTCGGCCCTTGTCAGCTGCCATCGGAGAGCGCTGAGTGGCAGCGGGGCCGGTGGCCAAAAACAGAGTCGGTCTGGCGACAATAAGCGATCATCGCGTGATCGCTCAGGATCGCACTGAGGTTACCTTCGATTCGTTCCAGCGGTGCGGTTCGGTGGCAGCCTCGGGAGTTGGCCGGTATTTTTGGGACCGTTTTGGCCGCCCCTGTACTCCCCTTCCTCTCGCTCAGTAGACTGGGTCGCCATGACGAATCGCGTCGATTCATCACGCACTCTGGCGAAGGATTTCGGTGGAATGCCGACGTCCGTTTGATTCGAGCTCACCGACGATGGTGATTCACCTGGACGCCTGGTTGTTGGTGCGTTAGGAAACAGGATGCACCTGATTAGTGAGCAAGTGGCTGCGGCACACATTAAGCAGCGCACGGAAGACGCGGTAACAAGAAGCGGAAAAGGGAAAAGGTGACTCAAAAAAAAAACGGGGAAAGATAAAAACACATCGTTTCCATCCCGACAATAACATAATTGTTGGATCAATCTAAATCGGGCGTAGCCAATTGGATGTAACGTGTTATTTTCTCTCACCTTGCCCGACACTTTTTGTTTTCGTGGCTCGTTCTTCGTTCGGGTCGCTTTGAACCAGAGCTTTGGGAGCCGCAAAACCATCATACGTAATCTTTGCTACTTTGGTGGTGCGTTGATTGGAATTTGCTAGGCTTTTGATGATTTTTGAGCGCTGTTCCCAGCTGATGCTGCCCATCAGGAAAAAATCAATTTGTCAATGTACTAAAGTTCCCACGCAAAAATGCGAATGCACAACTTACCGGAACGGTTGGTGAATCAATAAACGCAACCACAGCATTGAATTACGCGCAGCAAAGCTTATTTGCCAAACCAATTTGGGCAAGGCTCGGAGGCACTTCGCCTTCTAGCTACTCGTAATCGAAGATGATTACGCCGAGATCGGTTCCGTCAGCTGCGGTAGCGAACGATTTGATCTTGCGGCATCTTTCAACGATGATCCGACCTTGGGCACTCTGTTAGGTTGTGTCGGATTGGAAGATTCGGTAATTGGATTTTGATTTATTGCACACTTCGGAAATCCCAAAAACAGGTTCCCGCTCAGCGTCCGCTCAGACCAGAAGCTTCGGGGGCCAATATTGTTCCAATATATTGCGGACGTGATGCTGCTTCTCACGTCTGCGTTGTGATCCGCTTTTGTTCTTTTGTTTCCGTAACCATAATTTCGATTAAATCACGATCATTGGAGGTTTTTTTTTTCTTCTTCTTCGGAGCTTTATTTTTCTTAAAAGAACTTTGTTGATTCAGTGTTTAATGTTTAAAGAAGATTATCTGATAAATCGATATTTTCCTTCTGCTTCTGCTAGTATGTTGCTGAACGTGTCCATATGTACAATAAATGTTTGATCCATTGTACTATACATCTTTCTGAACAAGTTTTAAATGCGGTGGTTGAAAAAATGCTTAGCAAGTTCAACTCAGTTTAATGCCACTGTCTTCAAACAAAATGGAACCATCGTGCATAATTTACCAGTATCCGAGTGCCCGCACTACCTATATAATTAAGAAGCAGAGCAAACGGCACAAAGCAGTAGTCGTGACGTCGCAAGGGTAATTAACCCCGAGACGGGCAGGAGCCACGATCGCGCCTTGATTAAGCAGCATCTCGTTAGTTAATCAGTCTGCAGCTCCTCAAAAATAGCGATCCCCCGATAACACACGCTACAGTCGGATTGTGACGGAAGTAAACCTAGCTCACCGGAGGGTGGCAGTGGTGGTTAGGAGGTTAATGGCAGCGGCGGCAGCAGCAGCAAATCTTCTCCAAACCCCTCGCTCACACCTCAATCGACGATGAAAATTGCTCGTTAGCTTAACAAACGAGTCCAAAGCTGTGCCGCGGCTCGGTGATGCAGCAAACACGAAACGGCCGAGGATTGCTTGTCGTGCATTAATGTGCCACACTGTCAGCGTGCCGGGCCGGTGCAAAAACAATGGACAATCTCATCCTTACTCTCCCCCCTCCCCCCTTCCAGCTCCGTTAGTTCCCCAGCTGCCATGAGGGGTAGATTCGTGTTGCCCTCAACGAGCCATTGCGTTGTCTCTATTGCGTTTACAATCGCGTTACAATCGCGCATCGGCATCGCAAACCGTGCCGAGTTCCTACTTGACTGCAGGGGTGGGTAGAGGGGACGAGTGCGTGATATTATGGGCCGCAAACAAACACAACAAAACCTCGCGGCGGGGGAAAAACAACAACCAACACGAAACATCGTTTACCGAGCCACCGAGCACTGCCAGCGAGTCCGCTGCTCCGGCCGGCAGGAGAAATGGTAATCGGATCTCATTTGTAAGTCTTGGTAATCTAATTTTAATTCCGAGTCTCTCCGCCATCCAATACCGACCGAGGAGTGGGTAACGAGTGGTCCAGATATTCGCTCAAACGGCTAACGTTATGCGCACCGCGGTCGGGTTAGTTGGCAGCATTATCATGAATGTTGCATGAGTAGGTTTCATAAATTATCAAACGCTTTCCATCACGACTGCTCTCTCTCTCTCTATCACTGTTGGAGAGGAGGAGGGAAGGAAGAAAGTCAACAAAACGCATCAGGAAGGTAATGAAAAGGGGAAAAGGTAGCAAAGATAATAATACTAAACTATGTAGTATTGCGAGGAAAATCGTTTCAAAGCTCTGAAGTTTCCGAACCGAATGAAGTTTCGTTGAAGATTTCTGATTTGAGCAACCAAGTTAAAAAAAGACAATTAAGATTAGAAAAGCAGTTCAAAATCCCCACCAATCGTAACTTTCCGCTTAACTTGCGCTCCCAAGAGACGCTTATCCTCACACTTTCTTTTGTTTGTAATTGGAGTAGAGTTTGCTTATTAACCTTTATTGCTGGTAGCTCTCCTGTTGCTTAAATAAAACTTCCAGACAGTGCAAATATTTGAGCAATCGTAACTACTGCATAGAAAAAGGGACAGGCGAGCGAGCTTCGTCTGCCATTGATCTGCAAACAACTCGGCCAACTATGGCTGCTTTATGAGGCGAACATCCGTGGGGGGAAAACCCCCTGCACGGGACGCACTGTTCAAACAGCGTCTTATTAGCAAAGCAAGCAATCATGCCACAGCGAAGCGACGCCTACTTGCTTCCAAGCTTTGTTTACGTAGCGACCTTTTTCACTTCACACGTTCGATTGCGTGAAGTCCGTAATGTCCTGAGCAAGGCGTTGGCAATTAGCAAGTAGAAAGTCAATAAAAGAAGACATTTGCTCACGCAACGAGACGTGTTTTAATGAAGGAAACTCGAAGGACAATTGCTGCTGCCAATCCGCACAATTACCCGTAGCGTATTTCCAAATCTTCCGAATCATTCATTTACGCACGAATCATTGCTCAACTTACCACTCTCCTCGTTCGATTCGTCGAAGTTCTTGTTCGTCATCTGGAACAGTGCATCGAGCGGCGTCCCGTTCGGTGCCGTCTTGCTGCCCGATTTGGTTGCCCCGCTAGAGCCTCCGTTGGCACCGGTTCGGCCACTGCCATCGCCCGCACCCGCCGATCCACCGCCCACCCCAGACGACGAGGACTGGGACGACTGGTGGCTCTGGTGGTCCGACCCGCGCCCAATTTCCGGCGAACAGCAATCGCTGGCCGCCGAGCTCGACCGCTCCGACCCACTCTCCGACGGGATGATGTCCATGCTCATGTGCCGCAGCAGCTGGGCCTGCGCCCGGAAGTGTTCCTGCAGCTGCTGGTGGTAGTCCAGGGCTAGCCGGTGCTCGTAGTGCAGCAGTGCCGGTGGCAGAAAGGGCCGCACCGGGATCGGCCCCCGCAGATGGTCCCAGGGTCGCACGATTTTGGACGCCGCCTGCTGCAGCGTGCTACTGCTGTGATGGTGATGGTGGTGGTGGTGGGCCGCCGCCAGATGGGCCGCCGGATGGTGACCGGTGAGATGCAGGTGATGGTGCGACAGGGAAGCATGGTGCAGGGCGGGATTAATCGGCGGTGGGCTCGGTTCCCGCGCTCCCTCCCGGCTTGCAGCCTCCGCGTCGCGTCCCAGGATGTCGGCAATCGAGAACGACTTGACGCCTTCGGCCGCGGTCGACCCGGAGGACGGTTTGGTAGTGTTGCTGCTGGTGGTAGTGCTGGTGGTGAGGGTGGTGGCCGAGTTGCCGCTATTGTTGGGCGAGGTGACCGTGTTTGCACTGCCCGCACTGTTCACGGGCGTCGTGGGGCTCGAGCCCCGGCTGGTGGATTCCTTCGGGCTGCCACCGGGCGGACTGGCGAGCTCGACGCCACTGCCACCCTCCACCATGCGCAGCCGCTTCAGCGGCGTGAAGTAGTCTTCGGCCCGGGCCTGCAGTGCACTGACCGCGGCATGGGCATGCAGGGCCGCCGGATGGTGTGGATGGTGCGGGTGAACGAGCGGATGATGGTGGACCAGGTGCGTCACCGCTAGCGGGTGCGGATGGGGCAGATGGGCGGGGTGGGCTGAATCGCTTCCGATGGGCGGTGGACTCGGCGAGCCGACGGATATTTCCGACCCCGCGGGACTGCTGCACGGCGGTGGCGGACTGCTCGTCCGGCACAACATCTTGCCTGATCGCAGATCGGCTTCTTCGAGCATTTTTGTTTTATGGGAGCCCGGCAACAAAAGGGTCTGATTTTTTTAACAATCAAATCTCGCCTATTATCCCACACAAACAGGGTGGGATGAGATCATGAACAACTACAGCAGTGAATGGGACTATCTGCCTTATCTGTCACTTAACACACGGTAAACATTGCGTCTTAATTTTTAGCACATATCGTCACACCAGTAGCCTTGCTTTTTGCACTTTAAATTCATACTTTTTTGGCTTCGAGAAAACGTTACAAGTTGCACCACCTTTGCCGTTAACTCTATCTCATCGACAGTTTACATTGTACGCACAAAAACACGCCGCAATTTATTCTTCTTTCTTTCTACATGCACACACAAAACGAACGACGCTGTGCTAAATTTCCTCACAATGCCAATTGTCACGCCACACGAATGCTCCAAGATCGCACTGTACCGCACTGTATCTCTGCACTGGAAAACTCTTCACTTCAAACCCAAGCGCGCACCTGCCAAGACGCGACAGCAACAGCAAAGCTCGCACAGCGCAAACACAACGCACGAACACGCACACCGCGCTATACGCCGACAGGAGTGTGTAAGTACGTAAACCCCACGCACTGGCTGCCCAAGAGCACTTCGACTTCGAAACGTGTCCGCACGACCACGAGGCGTTCGCTTTGCCGGTTGGAAAGAAACTTGTTCGCTCGGTCCGTCCGCAGCCTCGCCTGACGGATCGGTCGGCCGGCGCGTTTGCGTGGTTTGCGTAAGGCCGGCATTTTTTCCTCTCTGTGTTGCGCCGTTGCAAAAGTAGGCGGAGCTAGCGAACGGTTGCGCACTCCGCACAGCCAATGAGCGGGCGCCATTGCTGCCGCCGACGCCGCCGCCGCCGCCGCTGCCTTCCGGTTCCGGTGGCTAATTTGTTAAGCTGGTTAATTGACTTTTGAGCGCATGTAGTTAGGCGACTAAGTGCAAAAGCGTTTTAGAAGTTAAATGTATTATTTATTGCGCGCTCGAGAGCGCTCCGGCCGACGCGCACTGTCTGTCCCTTTTCGTTCTGCTGGACGGTTCGGTGCTTTCCGTTTCCGCACAGCACACTGTGCACTGTGGCCATTGGGGCAGTGATTGCTTGGTTGCGCTCGCTCTTTGGTTGTGTTGTGCGCCTTGTGCCTGGCGTACGGTTACACGGGGGTTGGTGTTGTTTGCGTCTTAGCCTTTCTTATTGCTCGTTACGAAAGGAGATTGAAGGATTGCCAGCTGCACGAGTGCTGAAGCAGCATTAGCAAGCGCAGCGGGTCTTTATCGATCTATTGCGCTCTATTTATGTCACTTGCTCGTCATCTTGGGTTTACGATGCCACTTATCAACGATTCGAGCTTTTCGAGAGTTTCTTTTTAAGAGATAGCACATTGATCTTCTGAATTAATGACAGAATGTAACGCAACTGTGATAGTGTGTATAAAATTGGAATTTAAAATATTCGTTTATGTTTTTGTTTCTTCGTTTTTTTTCTTAAATTTAACGTCTCTTATTTCTTGTATTTGTAAGTAAAGACGTAAAAAGCAAATATGTTGCACATAAATAATGAAAATGAATCGTTGGTGTTCATGTACAACATATCCATAAAAAAACACAGAAAAAATCGTTTTGAGTGCATATAATTGTTTAACTGTACTAAGCACAGTAACATAGCATAATAAAACATCTTCCAAGCAATATTCTTTTGTATCACTCTCCTCCATCATTGTTTCTCGCTAACCAAGCGGATATGGTTTCCAGAATGCATCTGTTTTAGCCCGTATTGTGCAGTTAGCCACAAAATCAACCAGCTGCTGCATGCTATCAACAATAACACACAACAAAACCAATGCACGGAACAGACGGCCACCGTGAGAAGGGAAGAAAATTTGAATTCGAAAAACATTTGTCAGTAATTCACCAAACCGACCAACGCGCTTGTACCACAGCGAAATTCGGCATGTTCGACTCCAATCGCCTCATAGAAAACACCGTTCCACGCACCTTAATTACGGTCTACAAATAATCAAACCAGCTTCAAGTTAAGCACGTAAAGGAAGGAGCGGAAATGACTTTATAATCACCCGTTTCTTTGGTGTGGATTGCGAGTGGACCGTTTGTCAAAATTCGACCGTATGGGCGACCATTTTGTAAAACCATCATTCGTAACTACCGTTGATCATCTGCTCCTAATTGATATATTACGTGCTAGGTGTGTTTGTTATACGCACGTACGCAATGTTTTTAAGGTTGGCCGTCCAAAATGATGGGAAAAATTGTCAAAGAAAATTGCGATTGGTTCCTAGCCGTCGACTCTACCAATGCTCGAAAGGTTAAAGTAGTGATCATTGAAATATGTTCAATATTTTTTTATTTTGCTTAAGAACTTTTGTTTAATGGAACAACGATGCTTTTGCCAGACTCTGCTACGCTCAAATTTATTATCATCATAAGCGCGTACTAGATGACGGAAGCAAATACTCAAGGGTAAATGAAACAATTGCTCTAATTACTCAATGTTCGTCCCTCACAATTCGACAGTTGTCAATTTTATTGTGGATCAATTAAACCCCCCCTACTCGTAGCCCGGCCGCAATACAATCTGAATCTACATTCTCATCGTGGTCATCAAAGTGAAAAGAGCTTCACGTCCCTTGGGCGGTCAAATCAACGAAATAGAGCCTCTAAACAAAGCAGTTTATAATTAATACGTGCAATGTTTTTAGTGCAGAATATTACGCCTAATAGCTGACCAGGAGACCGCAATCAGTGAGATTGTTATCGTCGAGCAATTTCCGGCCGTCAGCCAATCTCTTTGGCATGAGCAATTTACTCAAAAATTCACATTGAACTAAATGAACCGCGCAGCAAAAAAAAGGTTAATATTAGGAGTTGATTCTTAAAGTGAATCAGTACATGAGCAAAATGATCTATTATGCATAATTAAACGAGACAAAGTTTTGTTACACTTTTAAGCGTCTAACTACTTGACCAATTCATCAGAGGGGTTTTTAGTTTAATTTTATATATTCTACTGTATCATTCTATTTGCATAAAAAAATCAATCGAGCTAAATCTCCTCTAGCAACATTGTATAAAACATAAAATGAACACTATATTACACTTCTCGGGATGCAAATGCAGGGGACAAACGGTAGATGTGTTACCAACAGCTGAATCATAAATATTCTTGATTGACGTCTCATCGTCTGGCGCGAGAAAGGTAAGCGACACCGAGTTAATCATTCATTGCGCCAACTGTCATCCAATCGATAAATTGTAGCATTTTACATCCAGCACGGTCTTTGATGAATCCAAACCGATGCAAAAGACCTACACCTAAGGGAAGCAACAGGCAGCGTAATAATTTCGAACCAGTTGAACTGTTCTTACACCCATCCCAGCACAACGGGAATCAGAAGTGGATGTCATCCGATGGACGGTTACCGGTGCTGTCGCCTGACATTTCCACTGATTACAGTAATTCCGTGGAAGAGATTTTAAAATTAAATGCAATCAAAAGTGCATCGATACAATCGGATGGGTCGCTGTGGCCGCGATTCGTCCTGGTGCCATCACCAGTTGACAATGTCCGGTACGGATGATTTATCGCAGCGAATCATTATGGAGCGAATTAATGGTTGATCGAGTGTAGTGCCATCATCCGGTGCGCATTTTGCCTGGGCATATTTCCTACCCGCCACTCGGTAAAAACTAATTCGCTTCGATAGTAATGAATCAAATGCACCCGATTGGCACTTCCTCTTGGCGGTTATTACATGATGAAAGCTATGGCCAGGCTGCTACCGGAGCTGCACGGATCCATCCATTTCTGTCATATTGATATCGTAGACGGCTTATCAGGATGGTACGTGGATGCATACGGTGTTGCGTGAATGCGCGAATACCCATTAACCACAATGGCAAGTGGAAAGTATCGCTTAATTAAATTGAACACTCCAACGCAATCACTTTGCAGTTCACGTGTCTAGGAAAATTACAAATAAACTGAACAACACACAACACCAACACTGGAACGTGCTGACGGCCCTCGGCCTGCAAGCAATAGTGTTTGTCTGCAGAAAATCACCTCTAATGTTTGGGGTCATGTGTAATATCTGTTAGGATTATTATGGTATGATGGATATGTGTCGGACATCTCCAGCGAAGAGCAATAATGTAGCGAGAATAATTGCAAAGTATTGCGCTTTAAATTCAAAACAGTGTTTGCATGTTTGAAAAAAAATAACACACCGAAAGATGTTATTTAACTTATATGAAGAATAGAAAACAAAACAATTGTAGCGTTTAGAAATGCAACAAATGACAAAACATAAAAAATCAATATAGCAAGATTTTACACTGCAAGGCATATTATACCATGACTGTTATAGTTATGAATTTAAATAAAATAAAAGTAGTTTTATTGATTGATTTATTCAAAAGATCGTCGGTAGCGTTTATTTTATTTTGTTATTGTTTATTGTTGTCAGTAAAGTGATTGGCCAAACAAGCGGCCTTACCACAGACTTAAAAGTAAGACTTAAATAAAAATATTAAGTACTAACACAACAATTCACAAATTCAAAGCAGTGCACAAGATTTTTAGACAGATTAACGAAAACTAATAGAGTGGTGCCGAGGAAAAGACATGTAAATCAAATTAGATTTACGGGAGCCATTGCATTCATAGTTCGTTCTCGCTATATGCACATCTAGTAAGGTTAGTTCTAATTAGTCTGTAATTATGGATTATTCTATGTAAGACGGGCATAAACGGGACGATAAGCTTGGATATAAACGTTCATTGGGCATTATCACGTCTACTAGCAACTGTGTCCAGACCAAATAACCAAACAACGAGCTAATGTAAATACACGGTAAGATTGAAGTGTTATCGCCAGACTTATTCGATAAATAAAGCTGGAGCTCAAGTGATAGAATGTCGATGTTCATAGCTCAATTTATATGAGTTTGCTAACTTGCGGGCATAATTCTTTCGTAGATTTTTTATACGCTTTTCTAATTTTCCCTATATCTTCAAGCAAAATGCTTAAAAATAAAATACAACTAAAATACAACATAAATTCAAATTCTTATTCTTTTTGAAGGGACATAAAACTTCAAATGATATTGTTTCTGTTAAAACGAAAAATTTGCTAAAGTGAGTGTAGTCTTCTTCAAAATAACCAACCACACATATACATTTTTTATACATTAGTCAAGTGAGTGGCAAATGATCATAGAAGTGTACAGTGATACTGTATGTAAGATGATACATGCGTTCCCCGAGTTACGACCCTCTCGAGTTACGACGATTTGCAGATACGACTATTTGATTTTGATGGTTAAAAGTTGTCATTGAGATTCCCCAACTATCCTATCTTGGATATCGATATCGTGTACACGGCTTTAAGAGTATAATTAATACATTATCGTTGTCATTGTTTTACGACGTCAACGTTGTTTTAAATAAAATACATGATATCATAGATTTTGACTCTCCAACATCAGTTATTAACTTTATATTCGCATATATTCGACATAGGACCATTTTGATTTACTCCTTGCTTTGGGACATTTTTTCAGTCCCAAATACAGTAGTATCTCGGGGTTCACCTGTAGCAAACTTTGTGTTTTACAATATTTGTACCATTCATTTTTATAAATTTATTATCATTCATTCAAAACTGTTGCTTATTTTACATAGATCTAGTATACCCTTTTCTCTTGGCTTCAAAATCCTACACTTTAGATTATTTACGCCCCTTTATAGATGAGAGACATGCGTAATACTTGAAATCAAGTTTTAAATTATCCTAATCCAATGAATTTCCAATTGCTTTGTAAAACTACGACGTAACGTAATTGAAGCTTGCAGTTGCAACAGGCTCAACGTGAATACGCATTACCGACAAACGGCCTATTAAAGCTCATAAATAAATTGCAGTCATCTCTTATCCTTGCTCACTGTGGTTCCACTGCCAACAATACTTCATACTTACATGTTCATTAATCTCATCAATCATGCCGCACCGCGTTTGGCAATGTGACAATGATTAGCTGCGTGCAGCAAAATCACCAATTGATGAAGTATTTGGACCACGCTCGTTCCCCGATCCGGCATTCCATGCTCTTGTCACACAGTCGTCAGTCACGCTTCATAATGCACTCTGGTTGACAAAACGTTGAGTGGGTTTTAGCCCAGAAGCAGCAGCTCATCGCGCCGTTTCGCCAGTCAGCCTGCTCTGGCCAGCTGAATGTCGATCTAATTGCAAATCAGTTCCGGTCGGGTGCGTGCGTACGAGCCCTCATGAAAATGATCGAAAGCCCATAACCAATTCCTTACAACGCAATGCACAATGTCTGCAGTCTGCTGGCATTGCCACTCTGCCCGGTGAGGTGGAAAATACGAGAAGCGAAAAGCAATTGCTACCCGATCTGGTTCCTGTTGCTCCTGGTTGGTTGATGAAGTCGTCCTACCCGTCCTTCCCTTTCGTTCCGGTTGCCTAATGAAGCCATTCTCCAGGAAAGCTGCAACGATGTATGCAGCCCTTTTGGGAAGTTGGGGGGAATAAAAGAAACCATCGCCACGAGTGTTGGGATTCTGGAAATCATTTAAACTCACTCTCGAACCTATCACCGAAAGATTCCCAAACATGTCAATGCTCACAGTGGCTGAGACTTGAACGCCAACATACGCCGAACCGTAGACGGGATATGCTGTTCGTTTCCTCTTTACCAGACAATCAAAATACCTTTTTAATTTACGCTTCATGCATTTTTTGTAATATATTTAGCTCTGCTTCTAGCTTAATTCAAAAACAACCGATCAATTAAGTTCCGGCCTGAGACCGAGGTAGAAGACTACATTTCCGTGGTATGTGGAATTAATCTACGAAAGGCAATGCAATACATCGCATTTCGGAAGAATGTAAACCATTTAATGTAATATGGCCAGCATAAAGAGCAATCTTAAATGCTATTGCGCTTAAAAAGGGTAAATTGGATCTAACTGCACCGTACACGCGGAATGAATCAAGCTCGAAAGAAATCTTAACGCTGCCCTTACCGCCACAATGCCGACAGTAGAACAAAGGCACCGGCTCCGTTACGCCCGGTTACACCCGTTTACACAAGGGTAATGATTAGAAAATCGTTTCCCTATTGGCTACCGTTGCCGGCTACCGTTTCGGGGCTTTGATTTGGCTTTTATATTGAGTAGTGCCGGTGCCGCTGGCACCACCGCCGCCGCCACCTGACCGTTCTGGGGCTGGGGATGGCTTAATTTTTGCTACCACCATAGACGAGAGAGTGCGCTCTTCCAGTTGGCCGGCCTTAGCTGCCACACTCTTAAGCCAGCCATCGAAACGGAAGCTGCCGTGGGATGCTAATTGAAGGTAGTTGGTGGCAAAGGGCAAATATCGCCCGACCGTTTCAGTCGGTGTGCGTGTGTGTGCGATCGGTCTGCAGGCAACGGGGGATGATCGGTCAACGATTCGTTCAGGCCCCGGGATGTTTAACCCGTTTAATGAGAATTGCCCAGGTTCGGGCCCTTTTGCCTCGTATTTGTTTGCATTGCCATGGCACTGGGCGCATTCCGTTCGTTCGGGCAAACTGGGCAATCTGGATGGTAGGGCTGTTTTACTGCTTACGGAGTGGAGCACAAACCAACGGCGGTCTTTTATTGGAAGGCACGTGAGAATAGTGCTAAGTGAACCACCAACATTGCTACCGTTTCGGCTGGCAAAGCCGAACGGGTTTGGGCATACCGGGAGGGAGGTGAAAAACGGCTTCTGGTGTTGCTTTTTCGGGATGCGTTTTGTTTGCTGCAAACAACAATATTGCTTTGTTTTTTCAACAATAAAACGAAACGCGTATTGAACCGCTTCTGGTCTCGACTTCCGACGATCACGACACCCCAGTCGAGAACACCCAGAACTGGTGAATTCTCAGGAAATCGATTGGTGTGTCGGCAACGTTGCAACCATTGTCTGTTGGGTGGAGGCGTTCCAATTTGTTTCAGAATCGTTATTATCCTTTTGGTTGTGCCTCACGCATATCTGCTCCTTTTTGCAGCTCTGAATACGTTCTCCGCCTAATGATTGCGGAACCAACCGACCTCTGCCAGGGCATTCCGATCGCATTTGTGACATCTGTACGCCTAAACGCTTCAACGGCTAGAGAGGGTGGACACGAAAACGAGAATTTAATGTCCATAACGATGGCCTCAATCGAGCCGACCGATTGGAGTGTCGGGGAAGCCCGGGCCAGCAAATCGAACCTCCGAACGGGCATTTCAGCCAATTCAGCTGCCATGCGATGACTTTACGAATTTGCTCCAGTCAAAAGGTCTGCAACAAGGATGCAGTGCGAAAAAAGACTTTCCGACAATCCTCCACCCGAGGCCTGAACGGCTTGAGGGAAACAATGGACCGCAACTAATTAAAGTGAATAAGTAATTGAACAATTTCCATTGGCACTTCAGCACTTCAGTGTTCCGTGGAAACTCCCGAGTTGTTGGTAGTTTGTTCGCACTGCGGATGACTGTGGCTATTGTTGTTACACGTTTGCTTCATCAAACCCTCATCACTTTACCCCGGATCCTTTCCTGAGTCATTCGATGTTTGAGCACCGTTTTGTGATTTGTGCTCAGTATGTGTATGTGTGTCTGTGTGTGATGTGTGTCAAAGACACCATTTTTCTCGCATTGGAAATGCTGGCACATTGCCCGTGCGTTTGTTATTGCTTTCTTTTAAAGGCTTTTTATTTGCAGGTGGCTCTGCTTTAATGGAGTGTGACCGGGAGTAAAACAGACAGAAACAGAATCTCCCGGTGTGGCCCGCCCGGAGGCAGCACGCAAACATTTCTTTGTCTTTTTTGGTGAGCTTTCCAGAACGCATGGAACGGTGTCAGGTTGCCCATTGACCGTAACGTATTGATTCTGAAACCTTTTGGTTCGACCATACCGACATTGTTATCGCCGTTAATTGACCTATCGGTGATCTATCGTTAAATCGATTGAATATCCTAGCAGAATCGATGATGAGTTGAATTTTAGGTGAAATGAAATGATATCTGTTCCTATGGGTGAACAGGGTTAAATGGACCTTTTCTTTCGAAAGCCGTTTGGCAATATGAAAAGAATCGATTGGAAGAATTCAGAAGAAGAGTATTGCTTCAATTCAGTAGTAGAATGTTGATATATTTATAGCTTTTTGCAGTTAGAAATGTTAGTGAGATTTTTTGGATTTTTAAGTTTGTTAGTAAAATACAGTTACTAACGACGAGCATTAATGTGTCCACAGGCCACACTTTAATTACAATTTTTGCAACAGCTAAACGTGTTCATTGTAAAATGTTTAACCATTTCAACTCATTTTCTCTAATGAATTGTACGACATACCGTGGACCTTTAATTACTACAGGTTGATGCATCCAGTGGAATTGACCAAATTTTCATTTGAAAGTCGGAGAGGAATACAGATCACAGAAAATTCTCAGCAATCATTACTCCTCACTTAACATTCTTCATCGTGGCGTGCTCAATCCATCCAGACGATCAAAATCCTATTGACAATCCCATTTTTATCTTTTGTAGGCTTCGTAATACACACTTATAATAACTTAGTGTCATGCCAAGCTTTTGTATAGAAACTTTGGAATTTCAGTTCAACTACTAAACTAGATATGGCATCACAGTCTTAAGCAATCATGTATAGTGTATGAATAGTGTATTTCTTGAATGTAAAAAATATTTGACATGCCATGTGATACTACTACTCTTGATTCTTGAGTCAACAAGAGGGTAATTGATGAATTCAATACAGCAGAAATACCTTCATCATAGCTACAGGGACCGAGCATCCTGGAGAATTGTTGTTGACCGGGCCATGTCACATCGACGTGCTCTATTGTGAGCAGGTCAACAAGAGAGAGAGAGAGAGAGAGATAGAGATAAGTGCATGAAATACTGATGTAGTACATTAAATAGTATTCTGCCATTATTGACATTTCTTTTATCAAATACTTCCTCCTATTAAAACTGGACGTGAGGAATCATGCAAAGCGTCTCCAATTTGCGAACATTTTCCACCGAGTTGGCATTTACTTGCACGGATTTTTATTGTTTTTTGGTTGTTTTTGGTTTTGTTTTAATTCGTCCAACGATGTTTTTGTATTTTCTCCTAATTTTAGAATCAATTGGCTTAAAATGTTTAGTGAAATATTCAAAAAATCGTCTACTTATATTCTGGTAGAAAATATCTGTAAAACACACAAAACAGTGTGGAAGGGGTCGTTCATGGGTAAGGGAAGTCGTTCAGCGAATCTTTTCCGAGGAATCCAAGCTATCCAGCTACCGTGCCTTTTTATGATAAACATTTGTTTTTGATCCAAAGTCCATGTGTTCTAACGGTGGATTATTGTATATTTCTTACAACAAGAATTATTTTATATAATATTCGATATTTGTATCAGACAAAGATTCGTGGTAAGTGCATACAAAAAGATTGGCGAATTTGTTTTGACACTTGTTTCTGGTGGAAGGCGAAATATTCGCTAACAAAGATATGGGCAGTGAAATTCTACCTAATAGAACTTAATTACATTTGTAAAGCAAATGAATCCATGCTCATGTAAAAATCATTCTACTTATGTCGCATCTCAAACTTAAACCCCCAACCAGAGATCATCACCCAGCTTGGCAATCATTCACATACACACAGCCGAAACGGTATTTCCAACATCCCCGGGTACTGCGAGGCACATTTTAGCATGCCCTTTTTTGTACCGCTCGTTGGTTTTGTAATGACACGCATGCTAAATCACACAACCGGGCCGGCACGATACAAGTGCTTATTTTGGCACGTCGACAATGGAATGCCAAAATGAAAATTAGTAAAGAAGGTGTGACGAGCGTCGGCAACGAGAAATTAAAAGGCAGCGCGCACCGGTCCAAAGCGGTGTATGCATCACAGATTTCGTCGTTCGTTGGTTGTTTTTTTTTTCTTCTCCACAGAGCCACAGAGTCAGTGCTCTTTCCAATTTTATTTAATTGCAGTGGTATGTCAATTTACCTCCACTGTGATTGTTTCACCAGCTAAGAAAGATAGTGAGGATTTTCTTTACAAAAAATTGATGAGAATTTACAAGTTTCTTCTCGTACTGCACCATTTTTGAGGTGAATCAGATTTCCGATCGCTAATTGTATCAATACACACCCTGAGACTTACTTAACGCGCCCGTTGTTCGCTTCGAGTCGCTGGATGAGTATTCTTCTACTCCCATCCCCTTCCAGCACCGACCGACCACATTGCCGTAGCATTGCGTCCCATTTTCTGCAACATCATTATGATGATCACCCGCTCATGCCACCACCGCGCGCGGTTGCACCTTTCCGCCGAAACCGTCTCATCGCTCGCCCCAGGTTTCGGTCGCCAATCTTTCGTCGTCGCTGTGCTCTTCTCCCATTTCACCCGGTAACACTGGCTCCGTGGGCACCGTTTTGTCCAAAAACGCCAGCCAGTCGGAAAGAAGGTGTGTTATAGCATTAACTACAAACGGGCGAGCGCTCATTCCCTCCGATCGCTGTTCTTTGATCTTTGCCGACAGTGCGGCCGCATTGAGAAGGCAAAGTATCGATTTTTAACCAGCCAGCCATACCTGCGTTTGTCTGTGTGTGTGTGTGTGTGTGTGTGTGTGTGTGTGTGTGTGTGTGTGTGTGTGTGTGTGTGTGTGTGTGTGTGTATGTATGTGTTTGTGGGTACGGGGTGTTGTGGCTAAAAGGGTTGAGATGGATGGAGAAAGGGCAGGAGGGGCATCGCATCAACCCGGACGCCGTGTGCCGGGGGGGAGCAACGACTCCGGCAAACGCAGCCGGATCGGAAACAACCATTTGAACCTGCCTGCCCTGGCTGTTGGCCGCAGTCAGGCTGTTGGTGCAGTAGAGGCCTGAAACGGGGAGCCGAGCCAGATCCATCTCTTCCGACTAGACGGCTTTAGTGCTGAAATTTCTTCGTACTGCTCGGCTGCAGCAGCGAGGGACTGAGTGGTTGCTAGTTGGATAGAAAAAGGGAGGAGAGGCATGTTGCACCGTGCTAAGGAACTGTCGTTCCCTAATAGCTCTGTGACTTGGCATTTGCGCAGACAAATGCGACATTTGCCGGGGAGTGGAGAGGGCAGAGGCAATCATAAAGCAGCCATCACTGCGCGCGTCCTGTTCCTCGGCCATGGTTGATGGTGTGCGAAGGGGCAAGCTTTCAAGGAGCTTTTTCTTTCAACGGAGACAGTGGGTTAAAAGAGGAGCTTGAAAAGTGGAAAAGTCTGTCTCTTTTATTTTTACACACTTTTTCCCCCCAAGAGGTCGTGAGACAGCTAGCGTAGCCAGCCAGCAGTGCAAAGGATTGAGTGGCGAAAAATCCATAGCCATGCGCTGTGTGGCCTCGGAGAGGGCAAGGTGCGAGCGAAAGCTTCGGCCAGGTGGAAAGTCGAGGTTGAGAAAAGCGAACTAATTAGTGATATTTTAGATTGATGTTAATTGCAAAATTGGCATTACGTGCATTAGTGTTGGGCATAGGTGGGGAAGGGCGGTGAGGGGAGGTGGAACGGAGTGATACGTTTGGCGAAGACACCTACGGGGCGGAAGCCACTTCCTTCTCTATCGCATGTAATGTAGTCTTTTTCATTTTTCATCTAATACATTGCCCTGTAACCTGCAAGAGCCATGCGTGCGAGGAAGTTAAGCAGTTGAGTGACTGCTGCTGAAGTTGTAAATTGTTTTTATTTTTTGCTCTTTTATGACGCCTTTTTCCACCCCATGGCATCCTTCATAGGAAACGGGTGGTAACGTTAAAGGAGAAAACTGTTGTTTTTGGCAAGTTGCATATTCGATTTGGTTATTTTTTTGCATTCCTTTGTATTTGTTTGTTCCTGAGGCGTGCGCTTCCTTCATTCATTCGAAGTGAAAACGATTCCAAACACCTTTACTTCCTTACCACCCACTTTACATTTCGGCCAACAAAAAACGCAACATGCTACTGTCGGCTAGCATAATGAAGATTAATTATGTGATGCGAAGAATGGCATGCTTCAAAAGTTTAGCACTGCTCCCTAGCACTACTCGGTCAATCTTTTCCGACCGAAATTTATTTCCATACATGAACGGCAAACCAGTACACAAATGTATGGATAAAGGCAATAAAGGGTTTTCCCCGGCGGAAAAGTTATAATTTTCTATAATTGAGTTAGTTTTATACCTCCTCGCCTTAATGGATGCAATCGCAATCCAATTTCAGTTCAGCTAGTGCGAATGTTTAACAGCGTTTTATGTAGCAAATCGTACTGTACTGTGCTGTATTGGTGAGGTAGGCAAACCATTATTCTACCGTGTGTTGTGGCTTGCAAACATTACTATAAATTAATGTTTCGAACTGTAGTTTCGTGTGAGGCTTACTAATCTCGCTTCAATTGGCGAGTGGGCAGCTGGGATTACTAACTAACATTGGTAGAGGGGGGCTTGGTTGATGTGCACAATCTTTCCCATGCCCAGCCATCCCGTGGGTTTTATGGATGCAGGTATTCGGCAAAAGGCTGTTGGAAGTACAACAGGTGTTTCGGTTTGAACGGTTTGCGTTACCGGATGGAAGATTTCCGCTTTCTGCCTCCATATGCTAATCAAGAAAATGGCTCCTGAACGTTTAAATGCAGAACAATCATAATACTTTTAAAATGTTGGTGGTTGATGGTTGTTCCAGAACGATGTTCCATGTTGGTGCTATGGATGATTCCGATGTACCGTTTTTGGTGGTTTGAAATTTCAGGCATCGTTATATTTATCTTCGTGTCTGAAAGATAACTTGATTTCAACTAGTGGGTTTGACGTGTATGCTTTGAAATAATTAGACCTTTTCTTGAAATAAATACCGCTTGAGATCATTCAATTTCAGACAGTCTTGAGACAGTCCAATTGTCAATTTAAACTCAAATTCAAACGGTTATTTCATGTATTTCATATCGAGCTAATCTTAACAAAACGATTTCATCTATCTGCTGTTTAACGTTGGTGAGATTAAACACAGAGCGAATGCTAAAGAAACAACAGAACATTTTAAACATCATTTAACTGTGCAATTATCTTGCCAAAAATATGAAGAAGAACAATCGATAGCAACTGACAGGTGTTATTTATTTAGAGTTGTGTCACATCATAACACAGGTATCAAAACAACAATCTTACGATCTCCGTTGAAAAATGTGCCGGTTTTTAATCGTTTATAAATGTAGTGTTCTGGGCCGGTCTGGTGGTACAGTCGTCAACTCGTACGACGAAACAACATGCCCGTCATGGGTTCATGTCCCGAAAAGGCCGTGCCCCCATACATAGGACTTGACTATCCTGCTATGGTAACAATAAGTCACTGAAAGCCAAGCTCATTTCATTAAGTGGGTACAGGCAGGCCTTGACCATCAGCGGTTGTTGTGCCAAAAAATAAGAAGAAGAATTGTAGTGTTCTATTATATGGGGTCCCTATTTCATCATCATGGTTAATAAGCTTGAGTTAATTTAAGGAAAATATACTTGCTTACTTAACCAAGAACCGACTGAGGAGTAAACGAGGTGGACCGAATGAGGGAGAACGCTGACACCAGATTTTTTTCATAGTTCAATACGGTATTGCTTTATTGCCATCTGGTTAGCCAGAAGGTAGCCAGAAGGTAGGTGTTACGTTCGCGATTATTAAATTCGTAACGTCAAATTGTAAATTCGCGTGGAGCGCGATCACCTTAAACTAGAAACAGGGTACGCTACGTGTAAAAGCAGAATAAATATGCGTCACAAACACTAACACACGGCACTCACGCGTACGTACACTTATGTACTAATTATCCTCGGAAAGGATACACTAACACCCTAAAAATGTATGGGCTTCCGGGGGTATAAAAGGGACCGAACTTTGAATAAAGAATCATTCGGATTTTGCAACTCTTAGAAACCTCGTCTTTTTTTGATTTTGCATATTCGGATCAAGAAAGAAATCTCTCATCCCTCTTCACCCCCTTCTGTGGCATAGGCTCCTCAAATTACTTGAGAGAGCAACTAGCGGGAAGGTTTATTATTGGTGTTGAACGGTTGAGAAGATCGCTGTTACCCGAGCGGGTTTGATTTACAAGGCCGCATCCTTCGCGTGGCCCACAGATCCGTTCGCCGTCGTAACAGTAGGTAAAGACGTACACTGCGGGTAAGATGGACACTTATCATTCATGCACAAAAAGATAATTTTCGAAAAAATCAACAATACAGCATCCTAACTTAAAGTTAAATCACACATTTGACAACATTTTTGACATAATATATGCAAAATTAGTTAAATCCACGAACAAAATAAACTTTCAATCGTGCGCGGGTCTTAAGCTCTGTAACTTGTATTGTTTATATTTTTGAAAGTTTTATTTCATGAATGAGTTGTCGTGATCATTAATGAAAAAACTGGAAAAAAAAGAATGAAAGAAATAAAAATCTTGTTTTCTGGTGGTTTAAACATCCTGACAGCAAAGTGGGAAGGACGGACAATTTGTTGTAGGGAAAGATGGACACCGAATATATTGTTTTTTTTTTTTTTACTTCTTATATCAATTGGCGGTTAATAGATTTCTTCAAATACCTTAAATAAGGATATTTCGAAGCTATAAATCAATCAGCAACTAGAGAAAGTATTGAAATACGCGAGAAATGAAACACTGGTCAAAATATTAGCCATTTGTTATGCTATTACTCACTCGACGCTGATGAGGTGCTTCACGAAATCCAATATCTTGTCACTACTTGGACAACTTTAAGCAATAAAAAGATAAGGCATCGATACGACATCTTTCAGGAATAGATAAGAAATTCTATGGGATTACAAAGATCAAATGTTAAATTTTTACATGGTGGAAAATGGCTATAACTATTAACAAGTCTCTCCAAAATGCTGGGGCTGTGGACTTTCCGCGGAGTAATTTCGTAAAGGGAAGTTCTAGACTGTTGTTCTGTAAGCTGGTTCAACATCGGCTGTAAGTGCGCGATATTTTAATAATGCTTTAGATTCTGCATTCTATGATATGTTACAAGCGCTGCTTACAATATCTAAATTCATGGCTGAATGCACCGTCGTTGTTATTGGCCTAGAATTAGTTTACGTACGTAGGATGTGGAAATCAACAGTATATGTTAAAATACTATAAAATTTCATCACACTTTCTGATAAAACATGAGTGTAAGATAATGTATGCACATTTTCATGGTCGTTGCACTTATATATCCCGTGTCCGTGTATACCTACCTTCCCCTAATGCTTAATAATAGGTATCCTTTCATTGAAATAGCGGCGGAAAAAATAGGTTCTCCAAAGATTGTGACAAAACTGGTAATGATCTATAATCACTCCCCAGATCTGCTGGCTAGACTTAACATCAATATACCAAATAGGACACTAACACATTAGCACTTCAAAAGCGACAGTATATCTCTAATGAAACATTGCTGTTCATTTCTGGAAGTTTCAACTTGTCCTGTGCTTATTTTAATTTTAATCATTTCACTCAATCTGACCTGAGGTGAAACAATCATCCATTAGCACTGTGCATGAAATTTTATTCTTCGATCATAGTCGAAGAATAAAATTTCAAGTGGAAAGGATATGTTGTATGTGATTTGATGTTCAAAGCCAACTTACAGCGTTGTCCTGCCATTTAAACAGCTTACGTCAAATATTTTTAATATCACAGAACTAAATAAAAACTTGTCAAATAATTCGTATTCATTGATTCATAACAATTATAACAACAATAAAATGATTGAAACTTATTCTGCTTTTAGTACTGTTTTTTTATTAATAAAGCACGAACAACTTGTGTCTTGGCCAGCTTCCATTATGGCAAATTACGGTTGGAAAAATCACCCCTAGCAATAGCTCTGACATGATTTTCATCAAAGTTATCGATCACCTTTACCGACCACGATGGAACCTGCACTATACACAGCAACGCATCGGAAAACATCCATTTGCCACCGGCTTCAGTGGGCCACTTGAATCCAAATTTACTCACGCAATCGTAACAGATCACGGTAATTATGGAGCCGGTCTTGAAGCGAACCACTTTAAACGATATTAAACACCCTTACGACCATCGTTGAGGTTTAATAAGCGCTCCGTGATTGCTTCACGCACTTTGCACAACCCGATCATGGGTGCGATCATGTGGTGCAGAATGCCAATCCAATCGCCAACAACTGGATTGGCTACGTCCGGTCTACATTGTATCAGAGTGGGGGGAGGGGGGGGGACTGAGGGTAGTCCGTCTTTTTGCAGAGTGCCTTTTGCGCGTGACAATTAATTAGCCCCAGCTGTGTGCGTGGAGCGCATGGTCGCAATTGAGTGGTTGCCATGGCAGAATCTACTTATCAACTGCTGGAATGAATGCGTGTGTGAGCATGTTGTTTTTATCTTTCAGCGCTCTCTCTTTCGCTCCTTTCTCCCTCTTTCTCTTTATTTTCTCCAGCTGAATCTGTTCCTCCTTTAGTGCTGCTTTGTTCCGTTTACTGATTTTAGAGCTCTTTCCGAGCACAGCTCATTTATGCGACCGGCCCTGTTGACAAGACACGAAATGACATCGTCATAAATGTTGGAAGCTAATTAGTAATTAATGAGATCCAGTTTTTCCCATTTCCCTCGCTCTCGCTCATTTGCATACGAAACGGGGAGCTCTCGACTGCGTTAATCTCTTCAGAGCCCATCCAGCGTTGGGTCCAGATCAGCATCAGGATTTGCATGTCGGCTCTTTGAGAGTGTGTGTGTGTGTGTGTTGATTTACATTCCAAGATTTGTTGCAGCAAGACAAACCAACAAACCAAAAACTCTCCCAAACAGATGACGAACTGCCAAATCTGACAATCCGTCCAGTTGGCAGTAACTTCTTCCCATCGGTTGTAGCGATTGAGACATTTTTAACAACCTCCTCCTTGTGTTTGTCAGTAACCGTGTGTTTCGGAGCACATTTGAAACCAACCCAAACCCCCAAAACAGCTTCTCTAAGGGTCTCGTGAGCACTAATTTGCTTCGTTAAATTTTCCATATGTGGTTTCGGCTTCGGTGACTGAATGGGACCGCGCACATGCCTTTGCGGTTGACAATCATGAGCCGAGTATCGACGATGGTTTATCGTCCAAAAACCTTCCCAGCCGACAGCAGCAACACTGGCAGGTTTGAGCAGAATGCACAACGGTACACCGCATGGAGATGGACGTAAAACGATAATTTATTTTAATTTAATTTGCTGAAGTAAAGCAACGCCAGCCTCCAGGAATGGGTAGCGGAAGCGATGGCTCATTAGCCATAAAGCAGTGCGATCAGACAAGAGAGGCAGATTTCACGTCGGTCTTCGCATGACTCGATTCCTTGAATTTGAATGTACCTTACATCGGCAGCAATCCAGCAATCATGATTTGCGGTATGAAAGATGATCCTCGTTTTGAGCGGTGCGTTTCGTCGCTGTCAGTTAAGAATTCCGCGAATTACACATTTCGTTTAGGGATCCCGTTTCCGAGTATCTATTGATTTACATACGCGCAGACACTTGTTAAGCAAACGGTTATGGACGATTGAGTTCTGAAGAATTTCCACTGCCCTTGAACCAATCAAAAGCTGGACATTTATTATGTTTCAGACCTGTCCGATTGTTAAGGCCATAGTGCCGACTAACTAGAGCAGGTTCGAATGCTTAACGTGAGATGAACCATCCCATTCGCAATCGGGCTCGTGTGTTTCGATTCGGAACTACTTGAACCAATTATACGTTTGGCGTATCGACCTCTCGCCCCCCCCCCCCCGCGTTTCGATTTGTGGTGCGTCTCAATTGCTATTGAGCTATGATTCCACTATAATTCCGTCGTTAGCGTTAGCTGGCTGCGGCTCCTTACCATATGGTGTATCATTTATCTTTTTGCCGGCCTGTTGTACAATCTCATTTGTTTCCACGGCGCGCTCCATTTTGGATATTTTTAGGGCTCCCCGTCAGTTTTGCTTCCCATTTTTGTTTCCCCTTGGGACCACCAATTTAGCTCAACGTGACGGATTCGAGGCCCTAATTAAAGCACTGTTTGCTTCTCATTTCCTACCACGAAGAAGAACAACAACAACAACAAAAAACATGCAAATGTACCGCCCAGGGGATAAGGAACACTATCACCGGGCTCCATTCCCGTTCGGCGCTTGACCAATGGTTGACCAACGGCGGAGGCACCAAACCGTTGAGCAGATGGTCGAATGCCGTGACTCTCTTCCGTTTTGGTGCGTTTCCCCGTGGCCTGTTCCCCGGTTGGTTTGTTATTGCTATCGCACTGCCGCTGCCGGACTTGGGCGTTCGTTTTTCGTTCGCCAACGTTCTTGATGAAGCTGTTAGTAATTTATCACTTCTCACACGATTCTTGGCAGTATCGTCTCGCGCCACTTTGACCACCGCACCGCGGCATACGCTGGGATCCCCCGGACGGCTTACGGCTCAACGGCTTGGTCCACGAGACCACCAGGGCCGTCATTATTTCCCAATCAAATAAATCAAAACTGAAAGAAAGGGAAAAATAAATGGAACCTGCGGGATCCTGCTCTTCCTGGACGTGGGCCTTTCGCGCCCACCGCGCACGCAGAGGCTGAGGGGACTCCGAAGGGCCGAAGACCCGGTTGGGCTCGCGTGTGAAGTGACCACGAAGGGTGAAGCAAATCATCCGAATCATTAACTAGCGCAAGACCACCACCACCGCAAGAGCGCAAAACATTCATCCATCTGCAGCGCTACCAGCCAACCCCACCGTCCGGGTACCGCGCGGGCCACCAAACCGAAACCGATCAACCCCGGACGCGTTGGAAACACAATAAAAATCGCGCCTCCATAAAAGGAGTAATTAATTTGTGGGTGGTCGCCATCGAGCCTACGTGTGTGTGTGAGAGAGTGTTTGCGCGCGCGCGTGTATGAAGACTGCTGATCATCATTATTATCGTCATCATCATCATTGTCTTCTGGACGCTCGCTGGTTGCCTTTTGCTGTCGTTTTGGGTCGCATGGCTGCGAGACCAAAGGAAGCAGGTCTAATAACAGTTGTAAGGCGTCCAAATTTACGTGCCTTTTCGTACCGGAACATCCTCCAAGGGGCCAAGGGTTAGGTCCCACGTTACGTTGAGGGCCTAGGTCCTAATGAAGGCGTCCCCACCGACCACGAAAAGAGCGCGTCCGAGCGATGCCCAACTTGGTGGCAAAGTGGACCGTGAGCCGGCCATTACCTACAGCGAAGAACCTGGACTAAATAAGCACGATTCCTTCCAGTGTTTTTGTTGCTGTTGTTTGAATCAATTCCAGCGTTCCGGAAGAAAAATTACCCATTTTCGTGCGTTGCCACACTAGCCACACACACATCGGGCTGGAGCGGAACAAACTGAAAATTTTGAAACTAAGCAAGCTCCTGCTACCACACACACGACATCGTCAAGTTGAAGGAATCTTCCGTGGACATGAATAGGTGCAGCTGATTTGATGGATTGATATGTCACGGTAAGAGGAACATACAAGCAATTAACTCACATCAACATTTTATTCATGTTTTGAGTGAGCGTCAACAATTACAAACAAAATAGTTTGCACACAATTCCACTTCAGGACCAACAGCAACACTCGATCAACAGTTTGATTCCCATTGCACGAACTGATCAATTCGGTTTACACCCGGAAGGCTTATTACCTCCCTACCAGCTTTGCTTAGAATCCTGTTATCGAAGAAGTGGCCTTACTACACGGCCAAGCCCTTCGGCTCTTGTGCTTGTTCCGCA
Organism: Anopheles quadriannulatus; assembly: GCA_000349065.1. NCBI lineage: Eukaryota > Metazoa > Arthropoda > Insecta > Diptera > Culicidae > Anopheles > Anopheles quadriannulatus. The sequence goes on from KB665398.1 coordinate 2,967,404, forward strand.
ACGATCGATCGTTGGTGATCGTTTTGTCGTTATCTTTCTCTTCCCCCCCTAACCGTTCACCCGATTGCCTCGCTTCACACGGGACCCACGTTTGTTAGTGGGTACAATTTAATCTCATTTACTTTAATCGATCTATTATTATTTATTAACATTGTATGTTTTGCTCGCCTTCTTCGCACTGCAATGCGCTATCAAATTTTCCGGAGATTCTGTCGTTCGGCCGGCAACGACTACGACGGCGACGACGACGACGGGCATGCTTGATCCATTCCGTTGATTTTGCCTCATTCGTTTCGATTCTCTGCTCTGCTCTGTGCTCATTCTGCTATCGCGCGTTAGTTCTGCTCATATTAGCCTGCCGAACGGGGCCAGGCGGAATGCTGGCATGAATTTGGATCGATGCTTGGAGCAGCACCGCGTACAAATCGGTCCCTGGGTGCACAATCTGCGTCTTGTGAGGGCGCCTCGAGCAAATGTACAAAAAGTGTGACTAATCAAAATTACAGGCTTTTACATTGCTTATGCTGATGAGGCACAATCACCGAAAGGGGATGTTGTGAATGAGAAGCGAGATAGAGAGAGAAAAAAGAGAGAGAAAAGAGAGATAGATTGAGAGAGAGCGAAAGAGAGCGGGATTTCAGTGACGAGACGCCGTAGTTCCAAGATGCAGAAAATTGCATTGGTTTTTGGTGATATTTGCACGTTTCAGAAATTTTGCTTAAGTAAAACCAAAGCAGTAGCCTTAACAATTGATCAAGTAGTGATACTGCTTTTGAAGTAGTAATGAAACTTGTAACAAACATCATTTTCATCGTTTATTGATATTTGTTATTTCATAACGAATTTTTTACATAGTTTTAAATTTGTTGGCTAAATATACTGATGTTGTAAAAAGAGCTGTGGAGATTGCTCTCTAAAACTTTTTTTATATAGAAACAAACCCGTCTGTTTCATTGATATAATCGGATAACATTATGATAACTGTTTATTTATTCCTTGTGCCCTCTTGAACAGGACCATCCAGCACCATAAAAGTGATTGCGCGGTCAATGATGAATTATTTATTTACCATAAAAAATACACTACCCAATGCCCGTCAGTACAGCCGGCACAATTCGGTGACTTCTGTGATGACGTTTCATGGTACTATAGATTTTACGATCCTAACAGCAGAACTGAAAAAACAATCTCACATTGCTGCCAGATCAGTAATCGTTGAGGGGCCACAAACCATTGTGGCCTGGCATTTTGTTTCTGCTCGCCATCTTCCAGGTCACGGACTTTTGACGATTACCTACATCGAAGTTGTTATGATCAACGCTGATTTTATGACCATTTCTCGAGTGGATTCGTAAGCGATCTGTTCTAGTCCTTTCGGTCCTGGCCGCCCGGGCGGTTCCGTGTGCATTGTACAATTAATGCATGTTTGTTTAATCATTCGGATTTGGAATTGTTTTGTGTTTGCTCGGTTCTTTTTTATGGGTGCTCATCTTCTTAGAACGACGAAAGTAAACCGTTCCTATCTGGTTTTGCCACTGGCATTGGGCTCTATTTTACTGCATCATAAAAACATATTTCAAAATAATGAAGCTACAACACAAAACACTGTTTCGGTGGCTTAAAACGCAAAGCGCTAAAGGGTCGGAAATGTGTTAGTTGAACGTCACTGTGAAAAACTGTAGCGAGATGACAACACGTTACTGCTTTTAGAATTGCTTGTTTTCATAACGGGCAGGGTTGTAAACCATGGTATGATTCTTGTAATCACCCACGAGAACACAAGCAGTGCTGATTATTTATTTTTTTCGTTCTATATTGCCACTCATAAAATGTCTTGAGAAATCCTAACCTGTAAGTAACATCTTTCATGAAAAATAATATTTTAATTCTTACCCGATGCATGAGAGTTGCTTATTTATTAAGCAGAAACAATAACTACTTCATCTTCTTTATATAAAATATAATCCATCTTATTTTATTGTTTCATTATCAACGGATGTAACCTCACAGCGATAAATATTCTTCTCTTCAACAAGAGAATTCATAGCATCCATCATAGCAGACAGCAGCTCGGTGACGCATGGTATCTGACGAAAAGTCACACAAACCCCTTGCAAGCAATGCAAGTGTGGAAGAGAATCAAAACGGGAGTTACGACTGCTTTGTCGCTTCTACATGCATACCTTATTTGCATGCACAATTAAGTCAATTAATTAAAACAAATGCAAACAATGTGCAATTAGTAGCGGGCAATCTAACATGATAAACGGCTTTTCCTCATACCTCGTCCTCGACCGACTATTTAGTTAGTCGGAATAGCCAAACGTCAAATGGATCTGCAGCACATAGCTAGAAAATATACAATTAAAGCGGTTATTTCGCAATAAAGGACTTATTTCTATGCTGTTATCCATCATTTGATTAAATCTTTAAATACTAACGAAATAGAGCTCAAAACATGTAAGTGATTTTGTCTTCATTAGTTGCTTTCTTGTATTAACAGTGGTAAGAGTTCACACACAACATTTTCAAATCGTATACACACAATTTTGGAAAAAAAATTTACAACAGGATTTTACAACTCATAATTGAATGCCAGCAAAATAATTTGTTTAGCTCCATTTTTGCAACAAATAGCGGAATTTGAGGCAAAGAGTGCCATAGGGACAAGAACGCCATCAAGCATTTTTTCCATAAAAACTTTAGTTGAATGACCAATTGAGTATAGTGGATGGTTTCGTTCCAATGACTAGATAAACAGTGCCGAATTTCATATAGGTTATTCGATTTTTCTCATTGTCATCAACTGTTTTATGTTGTTTTTCAAAATTGGGCAGAAAATTTTAATTTTTCAACCACACCAAATAAGGGTATCAAAAATATAGGAACAATCAACCGAGAAAATATTTATCAAAAATGTAAACATTGTTGTAGCGTGCAGCGGTATGGTGCGCTATTATGCGCGAATTTCGCCCCGGAAAAAACTGGTCAGTAGCTAAAATATTGCAGTACACTTTGTGGCCAAAAATGATTCATTGGTGACATAAGACATGTAGGAACACGTACATTAATAAAAAAATCAATTATCCAAAAAATTCAATTATATTACCCAAGTGGCCGTCTTGCCCCATACGAGTGGCACTTTTGCCCCATAACTCAAAAAATCACGTATTTTTCTACCCTTTTTAAAACGCATCAAAAACAGTTTTGTTTGCACTTATATTCACAGATACTCAGAACATGAAATGCTTAAGGTGGCACACTTGCCCCAAATTCCGCTACGTATTATTTCATAAATATAATGCTAAAACGCATAAAAGCATTGATTTCAATCAAATAATATTAAAATCCGAGATTGAATTTTCTAAACCATGTACAAGGCATCTGAAAAGACACCTTTTGCGTTTGATAAATCATATTGCACCTGTGAAAATAGTATCGGTGTGGTGAAGCAACAACTTTTTACGGCTAAACTGAATCTTGAGCTTGTTCAATTGTTTTGCTGACATTCGATTGTGACTTGTAAAATCCTGTAAGCATTTTTGAACACGATTGAGACAGTGAACTAACTATTTTATTGGGTCAAAATGTCTATGTGTAAAGTCTATGCAATATTTGCTTGTTTTGATAATTTTGATGTATGGAATAGGCGTTTGAGTGTCAATATGAATTGTCTGAAATTAATTAGAATCAAAATATGTCTTCGAATATTCTATCTTTTATATTATCCTCCATAGACTTTTCTCGAGAGTTGCATCAACATTGTTATTCATCACAAAAATATACTTATAGATATTGTTGCCAGAAGGTTGAAGAATGATGTTGAATAAGGAAAATAGGAAAATATCATCTTTCAAAATCTTTATCTGAGAGAAACGTTCCGAACATTTCATTTCATTTGTACTTTTTTCATATTGTATTGCTATGTTTATCTGTTACATTTGGTAACATGCTACATAAGAATTTATTTCAAAGGAGTCTTAATGCCAACTTTTACCAGGATATTTTTTCTCGCTTGATTATTTTTACTATACTATGTTATTACAAAGAAAAGTGTTTAAAAATGATTATTTAAATTAAAATTTGGTGTTCGTGGGTGTGTGTGTGTGTGTGTGTGTGTGTGTGTGTGTGTGTGTGTGTGTGTGTGTGTGTGTGTGTGTGTTTCTAATTGATTATTTAGTTTATAATTTGGTGCGTGTGTGTAGATTTAAGCATCAAGTATTTTCCTTTTTATTTGTAATAGTGAACATATTTATAGTATAATAAATTCAAAGTGATCGTGCACTTGTCTATAGTGAGAAAAAAAATCGTTTATTAGTTCTTATTGCACCAGTCGCACGCTAAAATAATTTAAAGTGAAAGGCAAAACACTGGCTATAGGAGCTAAAACTGAGCTACGCTTAAGTATCTGATTTTGTTCTGCCGAGAGAGGCACATTCATTTCATTTACATTTTTTAAGGTTCATTCGTACACCTTCGCACATTGAACAGAGGCTTGATGGAATCAATCGTAGCTACGCTCGACTCATGCTCCTCACTGTGTCATCAGGATCTTCATGCCTCCGATCACTCATCATCGCAGGCAATAGCGACGGTATCCGGAACAAAATGACGGAACGAATAATTAGCTCCCCCATCACGAAGCATCCGTGTGCACGCTCGGGAACGGTAAATGCGAGATGTGTGTGGCATTTTATTGAAAACGTTCACCCGTTTCGCACTGTAACTGCGAAGCTTTTATTTCTGCCTGCTCGTTTTAGCACCGTCCGTTCGTTCGTTCGTTCGTCCGCCGGTTTCTGGCACACAGCGTCGATCCATCTTCATGCCGATCATTTGCTGTCACTCACAGAACGGTTATTACGAATCGAAGCCGGGTCGGCACTTTCGAGCTGGTGGGCGAGGGAAGGTGCAGAACGTTGTGCCGTTCCCGTTCACCATTCCACGACCGTTTCATCTCCGGCAACGGAACGAAAGATAATCATCCGACAGTTTTGACGGACAAAGTCATAATCATGTGCCTTCACCTGGGTGGTAAACGCGATCGAGGCATACTTTGGGGTTTGGGTCGCAGGGCAAGGCACAACCGAGGCAAAACGAGACAAAAGTGATTGTTCGGCGACGATTTTCGCAATTCCTTTCGGCGGTTTCGGTGCTTTATTTATAGCTTTGAGCGGCGCAACAAGCACCACGCCGCGCTGATACGATTGATTGAGATGTTGATGCCATTCCGCTTTCCACTTGACAGCTATTAAACAGCGCGCAACGCACAGGTTGGATGCGTGGCGTGGCATGGCAACTTCCACGCTGCCCGGAGGGATCAGTGGTACAGTTTTTGCTTTGATTTCGATGCCAGATACCGGCCCATCAGCAGCAGGCGGGTAAGGACCTCTGAAAATGCCGACAGGACGCTACAAAACCTGTACGAGCTGCCGGACGTTATCCGCCGGCTACGTTATGCGAGCGGTTTATGAGGAAACTAATTAACACCCGAACAACGATTTATTGCTGCTGGAAACAGGTTCCCGGATCGTCTTGGTTCGCCAACGGCCAAACCCTCACAAATCGTGCTGCGTATCGTGCTGCCTATCAATTTTAAGCTAAACGTCAGATATTTAGGCTCCGATTTCTGCAACTCTAACACTTTCTATCCACCCAAGAGGAACAAATCTGGCTTCGTTTATCGATTCGCTTTCAGATTCGATGTTCAGATCGCTTTTATGCATTTAAACGATTATCTTCAAAACACATGGCAAAACACAATACAACTTAAATTTTTACTCAATTTGTATTTGGAAAAGAATATGATTCGGGATCGAGGTCCAAACAGTAGAATTCAATATATCATTCCCTTGTTACCGCAGCATCGACCGCGAAGGATGCTGTGGGATCGTTAATTGCTGCCCCTACCGCATCGGCCTTGATCGACCGACAGCAGGTAGCCGATCCTTACACGTATCAAACCCCCCCGTGGTAGAAAGGATCATCGGCCGTAATGAAGCCCTCACAAACCGATCCACCCGCTTGATCCAATTTGAGCTATGGACGATAATGGAAGGATCGGAATGCTGTGCCTGGGCCAGTACGTTTTATTGGTTTCAGCCTTCCTTTGCTCTACGCTTCGAAGGAACGGTGGAAAGGGATGTGCGGGTGAAAAGCTTCCAACACATAATGCATCCATACCGGGCGGCATTGGCCTTTCTTGTTGTGTAGAGTCATCGCTGTAAACACTAATTAATTGACACCTTTGGCGGTCGGACGGCTTTTCTCTCAATTCTTCTTTCCATTCATTTGCCCGTACGTCCTTTGGGTTGATGTTTTTTGACGACTTTCTCTTCCTCTTTTACATTAAGTTGTGTTTTTTTGTGTGTCGTGTTTACGTTTGTTATTATTTGAAGATTACGATACAACAAGACAATGTAGCAGTTTCAGGTAAGAGTTGAATTCAACTTGTTGTGAAATATTCTTCTTTTGTTTTTATTTTCATAAACAAAACTGATCTCAATCAAGTGCCAATATAAAACTATTTCATAAAATATTCATTCAATATCAATTAAAATTCTAGCATTCCTTTATAAAAGGTGTGACTGCTTCATCACGTTTCTCGCAAATCCTTCCACTGTATGTGGCTAATGACCCACAGCGTGCATTCAGCTGCTACTAAAACATAGAAAGGCTGGATGAGCGCGAGCCACTGCCGGAGCGCAAATCTGTGACCAATTTGGTGGAAAGGTGAAAGAAATCTAGCGGGCAGCGAAAACAACTTAATCATCGGTAGAAAATTAGCTACCATTTCACGCAGTCTCGGTGGTCTTAGGGTGAGGCCTAGCGTCATGGGAGGCCCTATGCTACGCTGGCCGGGTATGTATGTAGGTCTGCCAATCTGCCGAGGCGCTGCCGATAGGCACCACAACAATGATGTGAATCGTGATCAGGGACGCTACGATAAGGGGTTGATCAAACAATGCAGGTGGCTTCTGGATGCGATGGAGTTGATGGTTGGCCGGTAAATTAAGCAATATGTATCTGCTGAAGATTGCCATGGTTCATTCCATCTCGATTTAATCAACGACTATCTCCTATATAACATTTCTCATTAAAAGGTGAATAGCACTAGACTGGTCATGTTGTACGAGTCTGATAGCGTAATATAAAATGAATTTACTTTATAACCTATGTTAAATGCTTATTTTTAAAAATGGGTCATCATTTCCTGTGGTTACATAGTAACAATTATTACAATTAGATATGTTCGGAATATATATGAAACTCAGAACAAATTAACCACTCAGTTTAGCACCGATAAACATCATTCATTAAGGTTATTAAGAGAATACAATACACAAATATATTAACATTTATTGTAATGATACCTATTCCTAACCATACAAAAAATATATTTAGCAAATTAATCGTGGTTTGGAGCTCTGAACTATGAGATGCTGTCATTTTCAATTCAAGGCACCCTTTTTTTGAATTTCAAATGTAATCAAGCAGGTTATATAAGGTGAATCATAGATGACATTTTTATGCGTTTGCATCTACATCTCCTAAAGAATTGTGAATTACCAAAACGAGTGAAATGGGCGGTTTTAAATGTAAACCTCACAGTCAGACCAATAGGTCGAAAAAGGACTAATTATTGTATTACATCTTGATTGTGAACAAATTACTTTGTTGTTCTTATGATCTTAATGAAGAAATTGTTAATTCTTATGATCTTAATGAAGAAGTTGTTAATTCTTATGAACTTAATGAAGAAGTTGAAAGTGAAGTTTATTGATAAGCGTGTCACGTATTTGCCCAGGAGACAGGAGATTGATGTTGAGCCAAAAAAGAAGAAAAAGAAGAAGTCAGTATGAAAAGAACAAGCAATATTTTTAAGAAAAGTAATCATTTAAGAAGGATTTAAGTTAACGTAAAGAAAGAAACAAGAATTTCCAAGAAATTCAAGTTTATAAATTATCTTGTATTACTCTGCATAAAATGCGCATACTCTGCATGCGTTTTAATAATAAACTCCTTTTAATGAACTCATGTCAACAGTTTGAATGAAGTATTTTAACACTTTCATACGGTTCATCTCCTGATACATTGTACAATGTAATATTCTTCCAAAAAGATCAAAATGAACGGTTCGTAAAAGGCCACCTGATTTAACGAATAGGATTAAAATACCTCCTGAAGCATAACTTTTTTTTCTTCCTTCAAATCACACCCTTCATCTTGTGCACCCCTTCCTCACCCTAACTACCCTTGTTTTCACACTTTTCCGCACGCATCCGAGGCACCAAACTAGGTGAAACACCTCGCTTCTTCGCCTCGTAAAGCGTTCGCACGCGCAAAATCATCAACCAAAGACGTGTCGGCACAAAATGCGCAAACCAAGCGCAAAACCGATTAAAACGCACCACACCAACGACAGGCGGCATCCTTTTTGGTGGTTAGCGTTGGCGCAGCCCTGCAAGGAACCGGAGAGGTGCCCATTAAAGATCAAGCGCAAAAGGGTCGCTCCCCTACCCCTCTGCCCATCCCCTATCGAAGGGGTGTGCGACGGGCGGGAATAGGATTGGCAACGCAATCGCACCGAATGGCAGGACAAACGAGCAAACGAGAACGACAACTTGCGCGGAATCACGGGACGACGCCAGGGAAAGGGGTGGTTGGATGGTGTAGAGCGGTAAGAAAAAAAAAGCGAAAAGAAGAACAAAACACACATACACACACACAGAGCAAGAAAATTATAATATTAATATGATGATGTATTTATTTTTGCTTATAACAATAACATCAAAGGGAAGATGCCGACGCTTGGGTGGTTTTTCTTTCGCCTCGTCGCGGCGTCGTCTGTCGGTCGTTCTCTTTGAGAATCGTCCCCGTCGTGTGTCTCCACCGCCAGTCAGCTAATTTCCTCTTGTTCCGAGCGCTGTTCTCTCGAACAGCTCAAACGGCCGAAGAACTCTTCACACACACACAAACGCGCGCACGAGGGAGCGATCTGGTGTCCTCCAGCATCTCTTTTGGGACGCCCACTGCCAGCAGTGATCGTAGGCTGGTACGTTGGTGGTCAAACCCGGCTGGTGGTGCATCGCGAGTCCCGGGAACGTTCGCCAGAACATTCCCGTTCCCTCTCCCTCTGTCACGACCAGAGGCTCCGCTCGCTCGCGTGGTGATAATACTTTAAACGAAACCTTGCTCGATGTAATAAGCCGCCATGCCCCATCCACGAATGCGCAAAAGCGGCAGAACGAAACGAGACGATGCTAACTGAACGATGCCCCATTCTTTTTTCTCTCGGCTCAATACGATCTCCAATCCCAGAATCGTGTGGAAGATCGCAGTACCGAGGGAACAAATAATGCTGGACTCCTGGTGGCGGCCACACTTAAGGGGAAGCGATCAGCCTTTGCGGAAAATACGATACGAGAAGAGAGTAATCGCAAAGATGAAGATAAAGACTTCCCCCCTTTGAGTTTGAGGACCGGCGATCGTAGGAGGACGACACGGGCCACTTTCAGTGTGGCAGGCAGGCAGCTGGTGGAGAAGCGAAAAATAAATTACCGCTCATAAATGTGAAATTAGTGAGTGCCGAGCTTACCGCATAGAGTAGCATGGGTAAGGATGCAGACGAGATGGGGAAATGGGTGGCAAACGGTGACTGGCACCAAAAGCTGTCACAATTCCAAAGGGATGGCTTTGTTTGGGACGCCAACAACCGCAGGGATGAGTGAGAAAAACAATTTCCCAATGACCATCTTTCTTTCAGCAGCTTCTCGGTGTTTTCAAGCGGCGTTAGCTCCAGATCGCTCACCAGATAAGAGGCAACATCCGCACAAATAAGCTTTCACGGCCAAACGCCGTCGTCACGGTCGACCGGTGGGGAGTAGCAACAACAACAGTAAATGAAAGAACGAGACCTCACCGACGACTCAACTTTCCAAAAAGCTTCGCCACCCACAGCATGCGGCAGCGGGTCTTGCTCGCACGTACCGGCGGGACCAAACGCCAACCGAACGAATTGATGAATTGCTCGCCCAGGATTGGCTGAACCTGGTCGGGAAGCGACCAAATGGGGCTTTGGGTGGGTCGTGGGCGAGGAATGGTTACGAGCCTATGCTGCAACCCCTTTCTCTCGCGCAGCCGGAACGGAACGAAGAAACGGAGCTGGTTAGGACAGGTAAGTGCGACCGAGACCGATCCAGGTGGAGGCAAACAGACAGCGGATAAGACGAAGTACACGGCAAAAGCGACGATGAAGATCTTGTGGCTCTTCTGGCGGGTTTCAATTTAACGTTCGCCATGATGGAATTTCGGAACGATACCATCGGCACCCTTAATGTAGGCGCAAGTGTCCCGGTGATTGATTCGCCACTGCTTCCGAGCAGACTTTAATGAATAAATGACTGTGCGACAGGGTGGTTCAGGACGGCAACTGACATAAAGTTTTAGACGATATATTTGCTAATTCTCTGGTAACAATGCAGGAGAAGTAATCATAATTAAGGAAAACGACATTTCAATCATAGTTATTGTAACAAACGCAAATCTTTCTGTTTCAAACACCCTACAAGCGTACCTAGCTTTCAATGTTGCAGCTTACGTTGGGTCCGTTTATGATCGTCGACCGTCGACCAGAGCGTCTCCCCTAGCCCAGCCAAGATTCATCTTCAATGTGACGATAATAATAATTTCCAAGGCTAACCACATCCTGTCCTCGGACGTATAAATTTCGCTTCTTCAGTACGGTTTGCGCCAACCGATCCTTACCTACACCTCGATCATTTATATTCCCCTCCTGTTCTCTCGCTCCCTCTCTCTCTCTCTCTCTCTCTCTCTCTCTCTCTCTCTTTTCCCCTTTTGTGACTAAATTTTCTTTGCAATTATCGCACCAACTCGCAAATCGTCAAAGCTACGGATCTCTTGCAAAACTAGAGGATCGTACAGTTTCAAACCCCGACGATGCCGCCCTAACGGTTAGCTAACACCACCAAAACGCTACTGCTCCTGCGGCAACTGCTCAGCACTCTATCCCCTCCCGAAAGCGGACGCCAGCTGCATGTGACCGCAAATTGCACATAAATAATTAAAATAATTAGCAAATTAAACATTACACGCGCTAAATGATTCCGTTAGCGAGCGGGAGAATCCGCGAGACATCGCGTCATGGGTGATCGTTTCGGCGGCCAGGGACGCTACATTTCGGGTGTGCTGTAATGAATTTGTCCGCCTCACTCTCCCCTGCACTTGGGCAAGTAAGCATGGGCCCGTGTGCAAGCGTGGTTTTAATTAAGCACCCTTAAATCGTCGTCTTTAATCAATGTGAAAAAAGGCTGAAAACCTTAGACTTGCGGTCTACGATAAATCCGTTGGTGGTAGTGCATGATCCACAAAGTATACGACGTATCCTTGGCAGTTTCTTGGCGGGCATCTTGCCTTGCCTGTGTTGCACATCGGTAAATGCTGGGAGAGTTTAATTATTTCTTCAAAATTACTCACTTTACTTACCATGCCTCATTTTGAGCCAAGCTACTGAGTGTTGCTGACTCTGAATCGTTCGCTACGACAAGCGTCTCTAGTTCAATGCTTTTGTGGGAAAAGTGTCAACTTAAAAATAGAGAGAGGGAGAGAGAAAAATGGGAAATAATATGAGAAAGGGAGACTGCTAAGAATAGTTTAGCATTGTGCAAACCCATGCAGTTCAGGTGTCGAATTAATTTTCGAATCACATGAGGAATGCCATCATTGACACAAATGCTGCATTTTTTCTTAAAAACAATTATAGTTTTGTTTGTTTTTAAGATTTTGTTTTTTTTTATTTACGACTTTTCAAATAAATTTGTAGTTTTACAGCATCGGGACTTAAAACCAATACGATAACTTTAAACCAGAATAGCGTGCATAATTTGTCTTGTTGATCTTTGAAATGCATCTGCTTTCAGTACGAATGTTCGTCATATGCAACTAGTAGCCAATACTGCAAGCCAAGCCGCACGCTAATACAGTACGCCATGTCAACTACCCTGTCCCATTCATCATCGTGCATTAGAACACAGCAACGGCTACGCGGCAGTACCGCAGCAGCAACGGAAATGGGAGTCGCTTGGTAATTAAAAACATTAGCAAAAACCACATCCCACGACCACCCCACTCTCAGCTCGGCGCACCTCTTGGCGCAAAGCATCCCGACGCATCATAAATTACTCCTTCGTTTCTTGGTCACAGGCCACGGGCGGACAGGCCCGGGCACCGCACACACAAAGATGCACTCTTTTTAAATGAGGTCTCTCATCCAAGACCTCACCGGTTTCGGCATCTGGTTGCCAACGGTGCCACGGTGTGATTCGCTGCAATATTTGTTCAGGCGCCGCCAGCAGTGACGACCGAAGGCGCAATCGGGAGGACGCGGCGGGACGGCGTGGTTCGCTTTACCGCGTCGCAACGCTTCGCCTTCGACGGGTTGACGGTTTGACAGGTCGTTGAATTTGTCGTAATTAATACACGAGTTTCTAACGCAGCTAATCTTCCATTTCATACCGCTCGGGACTCGGGCTGCTCATCCGGAACTATGTACGGTGAGCGAGTTGGTTTTGCTGGCAGTTGCAAGGCTGCTAGGTAGGTCTGCGAAGCGAGCGCAACGGCGCACGGCATTGCGTGCAAGTCGCGTGATGGCTGCTGCTGTTCGCTTGCTAATGGGACTTAATGAAGTATTTATTTGATGGAAATGCAAGATCAGCTTTTGGGCTTGGTGTGTTAGTTTGTTTTTAGTGTTGTTGTTGTTGTTGTTGTTGTTGCTTTTTCCTGTCGCCTTTGTCATGCCACCGCAGTACGTAGTTTGCTGTGGTTGAGCAGATTTCAATTACACATTTCATTGAAACGCTTGATTAAGGAGTGGTGTTCAGATAAAACGGATAATTAGATAAATATTTATAGTCAATCGAACAATGATATGCTATATTAGAACATATTTTACTAACACAGTATAAAATATATACACTGAATGACATATTTCTTATGTAATCTTATTATTAACACAGACTTAAAGCAACTAAACATAGAAGAAAAACAATTAATGCAAACGCTAGTATTTAGATTTATAAATTTTAAGTGCTCCCAATAAAGTGCTCAACCATACCCATTATATAGTGGTATTTGTTAAGAATTATTTTCAGTTTTTTATACATTGGCTGGTATTATTGAATCCGTTCGTAGCGGTGGCGTACGTCCCGACACTCATTTTCCTAACGTACTAGATGGTTGCTACAGTAATTCAACGCGGCGTTGTAGGACTGGGCTCAAGAAATGTGTTGCCATCCCTAGAATTTCATGTGAGCGCCGTACGTTCCCGCAACGAACGGATTCAATAATACCAGCCATTAAGGCCGGGCTACATTGATCGT